>JASANB010000558.1:0-146937 GCA_030248155.1 Sabatieria punctata | reverse complement strand
AATCAACAAGCCATCTCTCCGATAAGGGGTTGTGGATAGCCAGCTTCAGCACTATCACCAGCGCCAACTGAGGTACCGCCGCAAGTTTAGTCGGGGGGGGGGCTGTCAGCTGAAAATGTTGTAGTTTTGTGGGGGTTGTTCTGAAAACGTCGGGAGGGGGTGGGGGTTTGAATTTTGAATGTCATAGTTTATGGACGGCCCCTTAGGCAAGATAGCTGCACAACTATACGTTATTCAAATGGCACAGAGGTTTCAGCAGATAGAACAAGTTGAGACAGACATTAGTCCTGCTGCAATTTTGCTAGGTCACTCCAAGAAGCCAAACACTCAACAATGGATGCGATTTGCCTTAATTCTCAAATACATACTGTGCGCTTGTAGAAGTACGAAAAGCATTCTTTCAATTGAATCTGTTTTTATCAGACTTACCGCAAAACTTAGTATTGCTAAATATGCTTTTGACCAGAAGCAAGATAATAACATAAGAAATGTTAGACAAGAGCCATACGAATTCGAAAAATGGACGAACAGATAGTGTTGCTTCAGTTATTTCAGTTTAAAATGCCCCACCCTATCGTAACTTGTGTTAATTGTTTGTTGTACTGTGTGCGTCCCAAAAATTTCGAACTTTGTATACTAATAATGCTAACATTAACAATAAAATTTCATTGAAAAAAAAACAACTATACGTACGTACCGTAGATAATTCTAAACATGCTAACGTCCAAAAAACAATAGAGTAGCACGATAAAATTTATTGTAAAATAAATTCAACAAATCAAACGTTCGTGAGAATCATTTCGACCTTCCTTGGTTAATTGATACAGAAGAACTACTAGTTGAACTGCTTCGTCTTCGTGTCCGTTTACTGGAATGGCGCCGCTCCTTCTAAAATTAATGCACCATTTTACTAACTGGGCGTCTTCAAACTGGAATCATATCAGTTGCCGACGTACTGTACGTACATACTACGTACCTTATGCCTTGTTTTTTTCTTATGCTTCTTCGAGTGCGAGTGTCGATGTCTTCTTTCACTCTCCCTCACCGCTGCGTTTTCTCTGTGTTTAGCTATTACACTTGTAGCTGGCAAAGCTGCAACAAACTAGTACTATGTAAAATTAGTCGTGACAAAATGGAAAAAATGGATTTGAATGCAAAAAACTATAGCTAAATTACCCAAAAACCGTTTTGGCGTAGCAAATAAGTCGACATTCGCTCTCTGTATCAGGAGAGCCATTGATTAGGAGCCATGAGACATGGTAAAATTAGCCAAATACTTGGTGTTTTTTCTTCTTCCTGCAAGCTGACTTTGTTTCCGATAAGTAACACTTGCAGAACGTTTTGCACACTGTATTTCAAATAAAAATATTTGAACAGACATTGAAGTAGAGATGTGCACGGGCACCTTTTTACGGCCCGACCCGGCCCGGCGGGCCGATCAGGTGAAGCATGCCCGGCCCGCCATGCCTACTGGGCATCAAAATCGGGCCCGGCCCGGGGGGGCCGAAAATGGTGTCCGGCCCGGCCCCGTCCGGCCCGTTAATTTTGCTTTGTGTTGCTAATTTTTCAAAATTTGGTATGAATTTTCAAATTAAAAGCAAAATTTAATGTTAAGCTTTGGAAATTGGTATTTTGAAACAGCAAAATGCTGTGCATTTCTATTTCATGCTTACTTTTAATTAGGGTACGAACTGGTATTGGGTATTCGAGGATACGAGGTTCCCAAGAAATTTAGACACAAAAATGTGTGAAATTCGACAGACAAAAGTGCGCCCACATATCTTTTATTGCAAAATTGATCAAGGATTTGGCTGGAATTCACCAAAAACTAGCAAAATAGTAGTAAATGAAAATTTTATTGACGGTCTCTGTAAATTTAATTTAATTTTTACTTTATTATTGGCTCTTAATTTTCCTTTTTACTATTAATTTTATGTTCATGCTAACGAGTAGTTCCACCCGAGAAGAAATGCTGTCGGTCACGAATTTAATGCAAATTTTTCCCGATCCAGACTGAACTAGCTAAACGGAATGCATTTTCGAACTCAGCAGACAAAACCGCATCGAACTCAGCACATAAGAAAAGTTTTAACGATCTTTACAAAAAAATGGAGTTGCATTTTGCGGCAATTTCGTAGTTTTCGGTGAATATCTCGCTAACCAGCTATGATGTGGAAACAGGAGTACCAGAACATTAAAGCCCATTGGAATAGCTATAGAACCATATGCGACTCGGGATCCTACAGTAGCTTAGGAAATGAGTTAATGGTGATCTCTCTTCTGCACCTAAGCTGACTTTCTCGCAAAATGCATCTTAATTTCTAAAATTTCTGCTTTTTGTACACCGATTTTTGCCTCCGATTTTTCTGGAAAGCAATTTTTTGAGCAATTTTTTTGCGTTTTTTTGCAATTTCAGACACAAAAATTGACAAAATCGCCAGTAAAACAGTACTTTTTAGCTGTATTTCAGCCAAAATTAGCGATTTTTAACAAATTTCAGCCGAAAAATAGCATTTTTTCGATTTTTGAGCGTTTTTAGTGCCAAGCCCCCCTCCCCTCCCAAAATTTGGGCTCAGATCCCCCAGCCGGCGCCAGACCTCCAACTCCCTCCCCTTCGGCGGATGACCTGTTACATGTATGGACACCATGGTCCCGCATTACCATAAACGGCGTTAAGTGGCAGTTATGGTACTGCTACAACATGATATGAAGTTTGAACGGAGTTGTACCATACATGGTTCCTCCGCAGCAGACGGAGGTAGTGGTATCATCCACGACCCTGTGTAGTGTACCGGTACCATATCATGATCTGCTGCCGCCAATTTTCTCCGGCCCAAGCTCAGCCCACCCAGAGCCCGATCAAATAACCAGTTGGAAAAACCGAAGGCTAAACGAACGAAACGATCTTTTCGAAGTCCAAAAAAGAGCAAAAGAACAGAAGCAGGGCAAATTTACCAGGTGCATCAAGCGAGGGCGGGAGTGCAGGTCCGTACTCAAGCGAGGCTGGCTTCGATGCTAGAATAATAAGATCCGGCTCTGACTCCAACACAACAGCTCTGCTGTCCGGCAGTTCTTTAGTTTTCGAAGCTTCTGCCTCGCTCGACACCACCAAGTGGCCGTCAGTCACCGGTTCACTTTGTTTAACAGTTCCAACCGGTTCTGAAGTAGTTGAAAAAGCAGCGGTGGCTACTGTCGACCACGACTGAACTTCAGTTTCAGGCTCCGATTCTTCCGAATCCGATTCCGGCTCGCTTTCGGCGAAGATCACCTTGAACAGGTCGAGCGGCGGACGGTCAGGCTCTGCTGCTGACTCAGACTCCTCTCCACCTGCCTCTGCTTCTGCTTCGGTTACAGTTTCCGCTGCCTCTTTGTTCTCCAATTCTTGCGCAGTCGACGGCAACAACTGAATTCCCAGAATAGATACCTCCTGCTTGGTGGAGTCTTTTTGAAAATGGGGCACCCCGCACACATTCGACCTAAAACATCGTATACTGGAGATTTCCGCTTCTGAGCTACAATAGCAACCACGCATTTGTGGGGACAAACGGAAACTTGGACAGCTACCACTAAGACCACAGTTGTTAGGGTCAAAAATTAAAAAAAAAGACTTTATTAGGTTCAAAAAAATTTTTTTTGAAAAATCAATATGCAAATTAAGGGAAAAAGTGGGAAAATTCACGTACATACATGCAATTTTTGGCAAATTCTTTGGAAGCAGCCAACATTTTATCCAGCAACCTGCGTAATACTTCTTTTGCATTGGACCTAACAGCGACTGCGTAAGAAATCCTTCCTTAGGATTCACCTAGAAGTGCCTCTAAAGACAATTTTCGGTGAAATTATGCAGTTACAGGCAGTGTTTAGAGCTGTATTGTCGTTTTCGAACAGGTTTCTCAACTGACTTAAGGTGCAAAAGTGGAAAATTTGTTGTAAGTATCTGTACTAGCATGCTGGACCCATTTAAGACGATTTTCAAAAAAAAAATTTTTTTCATTTTTTTGGCCTTCAAAAAAAATTTTTTTTAACAACTGTGACTGAGACCCAACCGGACTGACACCGAGCCCGTGTTCCGGTTAGTAGCGAAGGCAGCAAAGGAAGGGCAGGATGTGGGTGTGCGTGATGGGCGTATAGGCGGCCTAACGCAGGAGCTACGGCCCCGCCCCGACAATCCATCCATCCAGGTAGGTGTAAATGAGCTCAGAATAGCTTTTTTAAACGAAAAATAAGCGAAAAACCTCTCGCCATCCTCTCAACCCCCATCAGCGCCGTTACCTCCCAATTAGGCACCCTCAGAATTTGAAAATTTAGTACCCATTCATCCGAAATGCTAGCCCATGTCTGCTTACAAGTAGATACGTACTCTGGATAAGGGTTGGGAAGATTGAAGCGCTTGCACAGTTGCCGGTCAGGATGCCACTCGTGTCGCTCTCTGGTTAGAGCTCCGAACATTTTCATTCTAACAGCCTCAACTTTGTCTGCATCTTGCCTATCCTTAAAGCAAGTCAATCGACACGCGCCGCCACAAGCTAAGCAACAGACCTGTTTGGCCTCGTCTTCCTCGTCGTATGCGGCACGTGTGAACTTGGATTTGAGGAGATGGGCAAAAGGACGAGATATTTCCGGCCGGGCCAGAGGTTGCGAACGCGCTCGCACGTCCGGCAACGTCGATTTGAGATCATCAGGCAAATTGACTTGAAACTGTCGCACCTCCACTTCCCACTCCCAATCAGTCAGTTCGACCGGCTGCGGCAGAGTCAGACCGCGCTTCAAGTACGAAACATAGTCCTGAAACCGCTTCTTCTGGGAAGGATCGTCGTCAAACGGTTCGCTTTTTATCGAATGCACACCGGCAGCACTGCTACTGGACTGTTCTCGAGCAGCTCTGACTGCTTCCAACCGTTTCCTGTCTTCGTCTTTAAGCAGCCACATCACGGAGGCCTTTTCGCCGAGGGCCTCGGCCCGTTGCACCACGTTCAACCGTTCTGCGAATTGCTGCAGAGCAGCCGGTAAGTCGGTCTGAACAGGCAGCGGCTGATGAATGGCAACAAAATCGTTCGGAAGACGCGGCGCCGGATAAAACTTGCGAGCCGGTTGACGCTTCTGCGCAGATACGAAGTCCTCACTGATTGCACCTAAGCTTTGCGTATTATAATTACAGTCCGGCACTTAACACCGTTTATGGTACTGGCACCATATATGGTATCCCAACGTTCGGGGACTGTAATGTACCATGGTACCAGTACCGTATGGTACGAAATCTGAATGAAGTGGTTCCATTATTATGGTACCGGTACAGGTACCAATGCGAAAGTACCATTATGGTGTCGGTACCATATATGGTGCCGGTACCATAAACAGCGTTAAGATGTGTCTGACTGTTATAGAAAAGACGCCTAGTCGGCAAACTGCCTTTTTATAAAAGCTCTTTTAAGCCTGAACCCAAGGGTGAAAACAAGCTAGATGGACAGGGTTTATTTTCTACCTCGCCATACAACGGCACCGCTACCTACCCTACCGATACTCCTGTCTCCTACTATTTATATGGCAGATATGCCGTTGAATGCTACAGTTCAGAAAACGCTTCTATAAACAGAACGTGAGAGTACCTGTTTTCTGATCAAATCCTGATTTTCTGTCACCAAGAGCATAGTCGTACTGAGTGAGGTCATCGGTGGTGTAAATGTCCTGATCGTCCTCCTCGAACACACCCACACCAAACGCCTAGAACAAAGCCACAAACAGACACTGCGCCCTACACACAACAGACTTTTTACCTGCCCCTTAATTCCACGACCACGTCTGGTGGTGGCTGGTTTGAGTGCGGTTTCCTTTTCAGTCAGCTGTTCGGATAAAACGGCCTTTGCGTCGAGTCCTCTGTAGCCCAGCCCGTGCAGGTCAGTTTTCGGCTCCGCCCACTGCACCTCCACATCGTCTGGAGCAAAGGCAAAGCCGGGCGCCATTCTCTCCAGCTCTTCCTTAAACAACACTTCTACTTGCACTTGTTTAGATGGGCCAGAAAAAAAACTGGAAGAAAACGAAGGAAGATCATACATGGGCCGGGGTATACCCCTCCCCTCGCCGGCCAACACCCCCCTCGGCCGGCCATACCCCTTCCCCCACCCCCCCCCCCCTCCCGGAGGGAGAAAATTTTCGCTTATTTAAGGCAAAATAGGCGTTTTTTGGCCTTTTTTCAGGACCCCCCAGAGGTCTCCATACCCCCTCCGGATTTTTCCGGCCCATGTATGAGGAAGATCGTCAAAAACACTGCAAAATTGCCTATTTTGCACATAAACCGCCAGCACTTTTGGCTAGGGATGGACGAACGTGGGGTGGTATCGGGCAAGCATACCCAGGTATACCACCCCAGCCCATGCATGCGCTTCTGCAAGTTTGTTTTACAAAATAGTCATGTACGGCGCAAGTCTTACAAACTAAAAGTTATCTGGTACGGGTACCACGATATGGGGGTGGTTTTTAATAAACCGAAGTGATGTGGTATCAGTCACGTTATACGCAGACATGGGCAAAGGGGGCTGAGGGGAGTTGAACCCCCTCAGGCTTTGACCTACCCCCCCCCCTCAGACGGCTGCGACCTCCCTCAGGGAATTTTTAGACGAATTTTGTACAGAAAGTTATGATAAAAGTATGCCTAGACTAGGTGTAAATGAGCTCAGCGTAGCTTATTTTAACTTCTTTTAACGAAAAATAAACCAAAAACCTTGATTTTAGCCAAAAATTGGACTGTTGTTTCGCTTACCATCCGCTCAGGCGCCCCTACCCCTCAGGAATTGAAAATTCTACCCCCATCAGCCGAAATGCTAGCCCATGTCTGATTATAGGCACATGGTATTCAGGCACAAACGGTACCGCCAACGCAAGAGGCGGTACCAAACACAACGCAAAACGGTTGACTGACAGTTGAGAGCAGTAAACACACCGCAGATGTGGCACCACGGTCACCAGTCAAACCCTCCAGGGCTCGTTGCCTGTCCAGTGCTCGCTTGGACATCTTAGCACCGACGCCCTGGCCAGGACGCCAACCCATCTTTCTGAGCAGTTGAATACCTACAGAGTCACTGAAAACAGTCACTGCATCCGGTCAACGGTAGCACTGATCGAGTCTACCCGACTGGTCTGATAAGTTCTTGAATGCGCTCAGCTTCGCCCGACAGTTCAGAATGGTCCCAAGCCAACCTTCGCTTAGAGGAATCGGCCTTCTGCTCGTCTCTCAGCTCATCCATGAAATCCCGAGTGGCGTGGATCTGTCGTGGAGCGATGCCGTACTCGCCCAGATCCTACACACAACGCACTCCACTATGGTACGTAGAAAGCTGAAAGCAATGCAAACCTCTGCGTCCATGTAGTCCTCCGCTCTTATCTTCGTCGCTTCGGCACGCTCGCTGCGGCTCGACTTGAACGTGGCCGGTACCCATCCTTCTTTTGTACCCACTGTGTTGAAGTAACCGGCCGAAAAGCCTCCGGTGAAAGCACCGTGAAAACGACGCCGACCCTTCTCATCCGTCACTATTTGGTCTTCTATTCTCAGCGGCTTCTTCGTCACAGCATCTTCTGTAAAACGTGACCAAATTATTCAGAAAGATGCCAATAATAATAAAACAACCCAAAACGCATCAAGAGCTTGGATATCAAACAGAAACTGGAAGGAAACTTTGGTCAATTTTTTAGATTTAATACGATAAAACCATAACTGCAGAACAAATGGAAAAAACCGACGCAGCCTCTTACTTTGCTCATCCTCCAAACCCTCGAACTCGGTGCCAAACACCGACAACAATTGGTCTCTTCGAGCGGACATGACAGCCTACCACATCCACGAGTGCATTAAAGTAAAGCAAAAGTACATGTTTTCAGAAGGTGAAGTAATCAAAACGGACGGAGCCGACCGACCGACAAATTGCCAGCTTCACTGCACCAACTTTACTCCGTAGCAAAGACAACAATAAACAATGCTGTTACACTCATACAGGAAACTGGTTGGTGGAGCTCGCTTAATTGGCGTTACGGTACGGAAATTATACCAACACAACATTGGTGCATCGACGCTCGTCCTTCTACCTTTGCCGTTTGCTAAAAAGCACAACCAATAGACTGACAGAGGATTCGGTAAAGGTAAGAAGGGAAGCAAACCTCTTTGTGGGTCCGCGCACAAAGCACCAGGTGACTCTGATGGTCTGGCCCAGCAGATCGGAGTTGTCCAGACTTTCCAGGGCTGCCTGCGCTTCTTTGAACGTTTCGTACTCGACCAATGCATACCCCTTAAAGAAGACAGCAGATGGAAGCAACGGTTAGAAGGAAGGAAGGAAGCACCTTGAGGAATCCTGTTCGTCTGTCAAGGTTCAGATGGATATTCTTGACCTCGCCGAACTCTGCGAATTTCTCGTGCACGTCCTCTTCCTGTGCCTCTTCGTGCACGTTGGTCACGAACAATATCCAGCCTTCCACCGCTACAACAAACAATCGGTAGTGGCCGCCACTCAAACACATCAGTGTCAGTACAGCGCTGAGGTCCCGGACCCTCGTTCTCGTCCAGCTCGATGCCTTCGTAATCCTTCCCTTCATCACCTGTTCTAGCCGGGTCTGAAAAACGCACTTTACTGTAGAGTGCGAACTGGTATTGGGTGTATTGGGGTGTTTTCCAGGTATTGGGTATTGGGGTTTTTACCCCCAATACCCAATACTAATTGGGCCAGGTAAAAATAGAGAAAAATCGATGTTGACCTGAAAAATTGATCTGAAAAAATGGAAAAAGTTGATCGATGATTCGGTTTAGGAAGCTGTTTTCGCGTTAAGGAGCCTTCCATCCAAAATCCCGATTTTTCGGGGCCCCTTTCCCCCAAAATCGCCTTGCGTCGTTTCTTGGGGACCCCTTCCCCCTAAGGCGACGTTGTTTTCGGTTTACCCCCGATACGATAAAAGTGCAGTACACACAGTACTGTCATGTTTTCTTGTTACCATACTGTACAATCAATTGAATAGATCGCTACAACCACTCTGGGAAGCTTTTCTGTATGTAGAAAAATTTGACAGAACATAATTAAATTGAAAATAATACAATCAAAGTTCCCTATAATTCCGAAAAATAGAGACGTCGTTTTTTGCTAACCCCTCCGTCTCCTGGTGTGTCGTCTATCGTCGCATTTCAGCCGACCCCCCCCCTCTGGAACGACGTCGTTTATGGACGGCCTAATCAACTAAACGTTAGTAGAATTTCCTAAAGTGTACGCTTTTCTAGCGCTACACCAGTAATTAATTTCTCTGTTCTTATCTAAAATAGACATTAGAAATGTCACCATAATGTACCAGTACCGTACGCATGGCTATTGTGGTGGTGCACACAATTTCCGGCAGAGTTACATGTACATTGTATGAAAAAATTTGCCGGAAGTAAGAAACACGACTGAATTACGAACCAAAACTAATAATTTCTGCTAGTTTTACGCCCAAAATGGCTTCTAAATGCTTTCTGAAAGGCTAATGTTTCAAATTTTTCTCGCCCTGCTTGGGCAGCGGCCCAACCAAGCCTCTTAAAAATTGCAATCGCAGTGCCAAAAATCTTTTGTACACAACGGGAATGTACCTGTCCAGTGAAACGCAATTTTTGGCCCAGCTACACACAAGTATTGGGTATTGGGGTATTGGGGGTCTCAGGTATTGGTATTGGGTATTGGGGCATTGGGTTTTCTAGGTATTGTTCGCACTCTACATTACTGTATCCAAGTTTATGTGGCGCAGAAGTGAAGGGAAACATCTTAATCTTAGTGTCAGGGTGTGGTGGTAGTTGCGGTGTCGTTTAGGTGATACGTACCCCCACCTGCCGACTGGCAATCTGGTAGTGATACCCCTACGATCAGCCACCTTGAAAGCACCCTATACGGTACAACCATACATTGATAAATTCTTGCAAAAACTTCCTGAGGGGGTAGCGGCGCGGTCAAACTCCCTTAGCCCTTTTTGCCCATGTCTGGTGAAACGGGAGAGCACTTTACTTGCAAAACAAACAATGACACAATGACAGAAGGGTTAATGCAGTGGTTGTTACATACAAATCCGTACAAATCCGTTTCATCACTCCCCATGGACATAGTGGATTGCCGAGATGTTGACCGCGCAGTCGGTACGCCCCCAAGGGTCGGGCACCACGTCGAAGGAAATTGGCTCGCCCCGGAAAAGACCTGGATCTGAATGAGAAGAATGAGGGCGACCGGAGGTAAGAGCGGACGAGTGAACGAAGCAGTCTGAGTTGTTATCGGAGCGGGAAACGAAGCCGTAGCCCATTGCAGGATTGAACCATTTGACCCTGCCAGGAACTCTGGTAGCGACCGGCGAAAACTGGTGATCACTCCCCGCGGACGAGTGTCGGTTGGGTTGTCTCTGCGCCTGACAAGCGTCTTGAGGTGAAGGGGAGGGAGAGCACGGCTGAGGGCTGAGGGCTGAGAACAATACGGCGAACAACTGGACGAATAGGAGAGATGGGAGTAGACTTGGGAGCCGGCTTGGTAGAGAGTTGCTGCGAACGACACTGGCGAGCGAGATGGCCGACTCTGTTGCAGTTGTAACACCTGGGAGGGGAATCAGTGGACGCGCGTTGTTGTGAGGCTGAAGAGGGAGAAGAATGATGATTGAGAGAACTGGTGATTGCCTGCTCGGTGTTGAAGTACTTGACAGCTTCTGTGGTAACCGAGTAGATGTCGTGAGGCTGAGCGGGATCGGAGAGGTGGTGAATCATATGCTTCTTGACCTGATAGGGAAGGAGGTTGACAAACACGGCTGCAGCGATACTCTCCGCGGACGGAAGACGGGACATCTGAGACTTGAAATGGTTGGCGAGCTGGATGACGTCGGAAGTGGGTGGCTGTTGGAGTAAGGTGAGGGCGACCTGGATAGGGGATTCGGCCGGTTGCAGGAGAGGTTCGAGATGAGTGAGCGCGGCAGCAAGAGTGGTTGTCTGGGCGTCCGAAAGCGAATGGAATTGTTGCCGAGCGGCGGTGTCGAGAGCGTCTTCCAATACCTTGCGCCAAGGGAGACCGGATTGTTGCACGAAAGTGGCGACGTCAGCGGACCAGCGAGTGAATGGGACGTCGTTGGCCGACTGATTGAAACAGTAGGTAGTAGAGGGGCGCGAAAGGTTGACAGAAAGTTGTGGTTGAACGGCGCGAGGGCGATCATTGAGGGCTGCGATTAAACGTTCCTGTTGTTGTTGTTGCTGTTGTAAGAGGCGTGTAAGTTGTTCGTCGTGGCGTTGTTGTTGTTGTTGGAGGAAGTGAAGGAAATCTGTAGTGGTGAGCTGAGGAGGGCGGTCGTCATCTTGCGAAAGGGTAGGAGGAACCGTGGGCGGGCGAACGGGAGGAGCGGCTGCGAGGTTGATTTGACTAACGGAGAGATGCACTGATGAGTGAGAGGAAGAACGGGAAGCAGTCGCAGAAGTGTGGGCAGACTTAGGAGGCATCTTGCTCTTGGGCGGGTGGAACGAGTGGTTGGCGAAGTGGAAGGAGGTGTCGGTTTCTTGGTTCGAACCATGGCGGGTTTGTGGTAGTGGTAGGAGTCGAAGAACTAGAGTAGTAGCAGAGGTCGTAAACTGTGGGTGCACAACACAACAAAACAACGGGTCTCGGCACCAAATGAAACGGGAGAGCACTTTACTTGCAAAACAAACAATGACACAATGACAGAAGGGTTAATGCAGTGGTTGTTACATACAAATCCGTACAAATCCGTTTCACTGGGTACAACTTCCTTCAAATTTCATCAAACTACGGCAGTGGTATCGGTTCGGCGCCATGTAAAATGGAAATTAAACGGAAAATCTGCTTTCCCATTAAAAAACTTTGCTGCCAATTAACATCCTAGACATCCACACTGCCCAAAGTCAACACCACTTGGTACCACTAGCTAAAGTAGCGGTACCATAAACGTGTATCCTGCTAAGTGCCTGAGTGATACACGGCAGATTAATTGCAATGCAAAACACTTTACCTTCTTTAAAACCCCGTCCTTTCTTTTTTGTGGCCTTGCTCCGCATCTCTTCAATGGCTGAAACAGTGTCAAATTCGTAGCTACCAACCTGCACATACAAACTGCTCCAGAACAATGAGCAGGAGCACTAAGCCTAATCAAACCTGTCAAACATAACAAATCCTAAAAATGAACCAAATCGATAAAGAATTGACAAATTGTTTCCTGTAGTAAAAATAGAGGGTGGACATGTTTCTGTCAATACCACACATATATAAAAAAATCACAGACCGCAAAAACCCTAAGATAAATACAGCAACTAGTAGTGGTTCGAAAAAACCGCCTGATCATTTCTCGAGTTTCTCAAAAAATGCACAGGGTTGCTGTACCCTCAATTTCAGATCAAACTTCAATCCTTGTATGTAAAGCACAGCTTTTTAGCACAACTGGTTCCTATCTAGCAGCCTTTTACATTCATCAATGTAGGTGAGAATTTTTCAGTGCCAATTTTTAACTATTTTCTGGAGCCGAAGCTTTCAGTGCCACAATAAAATTGTCTAACCTAAAACTTTTTAACGGCCTTTTTTGTCAAAACTATATTCCTCACAACGAACTAAACTACAGCTGTTAAAAGTCACGGAAATCGTGGCCAGCCTGATGACTAGGCATGGAGTGCTGGAGTGAAAAAGAAATGAAAAGAACGTACGGTCTTCTTCGAATCCTGCATCCTCAATTTCCACATCTTCCATAGGGTCTGCTCCGCCAGTAGCCATTTTCTCCTTCTTGCTTCGCGCAACGATGGCCAACTGAGCTCTAAATCCGACAGTATTCGTTTTGCTTAGGTAGGACAATATGACACCAATGCAAAAGCTATCCGACTTCGATACGGACAGGACAGGGATGTTCGGGTCGGGGCGGCCGGTGGGAAGGTGTTTGCATGCGAGGTGGGGTCCAAGGGCTTCACACAGGAGCGGGATCCTAAATTTCGAAAATAGTGATAACGCCTAGAAATGAGATTTTAGCACGTTTCAGTTGCTAGGGCTCCGGTCAATCTCTTTTTAATATCGACAGCGCGACATTTACCGTCAAGCGTGAACATATCGAAATGTAAAAACATGCTATCTATTCGTTTCAAAAGTTTTCGGTAAGAACGGATCTGTTTCCACCGTATACAAACAGCTCAGATTCAGAAAAATAGAAGTGACCAAAATAAATCCAGTTTTCTTCCGCATTTGAATCTTGAACTTGATCGTTTTTATGAGTTTTTGAAGCGTGTAAAAGCGTCTACCGTATGTGAAAGACAGGCGTATTACTCGCGCATAATAAACAGCTACACACAATAGTTAAGTGAGTGAGCTCCACCAAAACACCTTACCCACCCACCTGAAACCTTGTTCCTGGAACCCACCCCCAAATTGGCCGCGACCAGACATGGGCAAAGGGGGGGGCTGAGGGGGGTTGGCCCCCCCCTCAGCCGGCCGCTACCCCATCAGGAATTTTTTGGAAGAATTTTGTATAGAAAATTATGATAAAAATATGCCTGGATTAGGTGTAAATAAGCTCAGAATCATACATGGGCCGGGGGGGTAAGGGGGGTATACCCCTCCCCCTCGGCCGGCCATACCCCCCCTCGGCCGTCCATACCACCCCCTCGGCCTTCCACCCCCCCCCCCCCCTCCCGGAGGGAGAAAATTTCGCTTGTTTAAGGCAAAATAGGCGTTTTTTGGCCTTTTTTCGGGGGACCCCCCCCCCCCCCCCGAGGTCTTCTCCCCCCCCCTCCTACCCCCCCCCCTCCGGATTTTTCCGGCCCATGTATGCTCAGAATAGCTTATTTTAGCTAATTTTAATGAAAAATAAGCAACAAAACCTTGATTTTAGCCAAAAATCGGACATTTTGGCTTACCACCCCCTCAGCCCCCCCTCAGGCGCTCCTACCCCCCTCAGGAATTGAAAATTCTACCCCCCCCCCCCCTCAGCCGAAATGCTAGCCCATGTCTGGCCGCGACCCCTCCAAACTTTCGGATTCTGAGTACCAGCGACCCATTTCCCGGCCCATGTATGGCTCTACCTACATACATTACATACATGGGCCGGGAGGTATACCCCTCCCCCTAGGTCGGCCATACCCCCCTCGGCCGGCCATACCCCCTCCCCCCTCCCGGAGGGAGAAAATTTTCGCTTATTTAAGGCAAAATAGGCGTTTTTTTTTTGCCTTTTTCGGGGGACCCCCCCCCCCGAGGTCTCAACCCCCCACCCCCCTCCGGATTTTTCCGGCCCATGTATGTCTACCTACTCTATATTTTGCATGATGAAAACCAACCATTAAGAAAAACCAAATCATTAGGTAGATTGAATTTTCTCTGCCCGACCCTGAAGTTTGTGCGCATTCATACTCGTGTCTAAAAATTTCTCAGTCGGCGAGATTTCTGTCAGGCCGACATGTTTGGACTTACACTAGAGCATAAACTCAAAAAGAGAGAAATCAAAACGACGCAGCGACATCTTCCGCCGCCGACAAAACGCCACAAAAATGTTCTTCAAAAAATTGAACACTATTTTGTCGGCGGGCGGCGTTTCGGTCTTAGGAATATGTCGATCCGATTTGCGGGGTCTTACGATCTACGATCAGACTCGTGGTCCATTTCGCTACCCCGTGATTCGTCACCGCGGACGTTGCCCTTCTTTCACTGTCAGCCACTCCTAGCCATGCTGCTGGGCGCCGGTCACCGGCGTGGTGATGACATGATATGATACTGACAACTCCCGACGGCCGGGCGCCGGTGCCCCATATGCCAGAGGGCTCCCGGCATAGTTGGTTTCTCAGAAAGGTTCTGACATCGTAGATCTTCTTCTCCAACGCGACATGCTTTGGAGTGGCTTCGGTGCAACGGCAGATCCAGTCAGTTCCCATTTTACCTACTCACTCGCTATCAGCAGCTTTCGGTGGCCTGGGTGGAGCTTTGTTTGTGCCGACGACCAAAACTCGGCAAAATTGACTTTTAGGGGTACCAAATGAGGGCGCATATCTCAGGATCTAAGCACAGCACAGTAATGAAAATTTCAGCAATCTTTTATCAATTTATTTATCTTTCATTTAAAAAAGGATTCATTCAAATCCGTTGAGATTCACAGTTGCTACAGCGGTGGCAAAACTGACTTTTAGGGTCCCTAACAAAAATTTCAATTTTATCTACCGTATTCAGTTGACTCCTAAGCCTAAGCCTGAGCCTAAGCCTAAAATTAATTAATATAGGTATAATGGAGGGACCCTAAAAGTCAGTTAAGGCAAATCTCAATGGATATGAATGAATCCTTTTTTAAATGAAAGATAAATAAAGTCTTAAAAGATTGCTGAAATTTTCATTAATGTGCTCTGCTTAGATCCTGAGATATACCAAGGTACGCCCTCATTTGGGACCCCTAAAAGTCAGTTAAGCCCAAAACTCTTTGTGGCAAGAAACTTGCCGCGCCGAGGATGAGCGCACGATGTCGCACAATGGCTTTGCGGCCTAAACCACTACACATACCTACTGTGCCAGCTAGGAATATGTCTCAATGATAATGTTTGTTTCAGTGCAAAACAATTCAACTAGAAATGCAGGATGATAGTTTATGCCGCTCTTTCCGGCAGCATAGACAGAGCAAAAGTGTCGGTCACAGACACTATGACATTTTCCGACACGAACACGAGTATGTATGTGTGATCTACGCCTTTACACAGTCGACGCAGCAACCCAGCACGGTACAAAAACTCGGTATTCTTAAAAACTCAGTTTTGTCGACACAATTTCATCCTTTACTAGATTCGTACTAAACTTCTTCAGTAGGTAGGCACGACACGATTAGGTTTAGCACCTATGGCTATGGCGCCGGGGCAAGGACAGCGAGCGGGCCTGTTATTCGGTTGTTCTCTTCTCTCTCCGGCCGGATCAATAATATTTAGCATACGGTCGATACGGTAGATTTATATGACAAATCGAACAAAATCTAATTGATCTGATCCGTTAAATGTCTGCGGCGAAATAATAAAAACGTCCGAACAACAAAAATTCTGGTTATTTTTGGAAATTCTGACCGATTCATACAGACATGCATGAGCCTACGCAAAAACGAATTTAAAAGGCATTCAGATTCATTCAGTTTTTCAACTGTTAGTTTCATCCTCTGAATGCCTTTTAATTAATTAATTAAAATTAAGTAAAAGCATATAAACTGTTAGTACTAATCGAACTTTATTTTAGTGAAGTTGCCAAAGAATGGTAGACCCGACTGGCTCAAACCTTCACTCGACCCGCCCGGCCCGGCCCGGCCCGCCAGGGATCAGTGATTCATAAAGTGTGCTCATGCAGACGTGTTTTTCAGACTTTTGTAGTGGCAAGTTTTGGAAGTAGTTTATTTAGCGTTGGCCAAAATGCAACGTTGTGGCCGTAATCATAAAAAAGAAAAGCGAGATCCGACGTTCCTTCCTTGGGAGCAAAAAGAAATAACACAGCCAATCTATCAAATCAACACGAATCATGGAAAAATCTCTCGGAAAGAGATCTGGCTTACACAATTTCGCGCCTGTTTAACAAGCTTTGTAAAATTATTCAAATCCTTGGCAATTACAGGTTCATTATCAAGCGAATTCCAAGTCTCAAAACTTTTAGGGCAAAGAAGTTTTTACGACAGTTCAAATTACGCTGGAGTGCGGGAATAAAAAACTAAACTTTTGTTGCTAGAACTCTTTCAGAATCACCCCTGATCTTTTGGCACAACCGGTACAGAGGAAACGTTTTAAACATGTGTTTGTCTTTTTTTGTGTTATCCATGCGTGTTCACTGTGTGTGGGAGATACTTATGCTCTTACATGTATGTGCTGTTCAGCGACTGTCGCATTCTCAGACAAACACAAGGTTTAGTTAGATCGTATTTTGAGAACAAAAATTGATGGCTAAATTGGTTTTGGCGGTCAGGTATTTAAGCGTCAATGCGACATGAAGCATCAGCGGTAAAGACTATTGTATATACAAGGCAACCTATTGTACTTTGAAGCAAAACAATTTTGGTTGATTACTATCGGACCCTTTTTGTTACTGTTTGTGACGTTTTCAAAGTCGGACGAGCAAACCAAGCTAGAGACACCTTATTTTATGCGAATATGTTCGTATGCAGTTAAGACTCGATCCGATCCTATCCGATCTGGCTGGGGGGCCGCACGATGTACAGCCCTACGATCAGACATACACGGTCCATTTCGTTACCCCTGATATCGTCATCTCGGACGTTTGCCCTTCTTTCACTGCCAAGCCACTCAAGCCATGCTGTTAGTCGCGTCTTGGCCACGGATAGTTTACGCTATCCCGTGTGTCACGGCGGCCCCGGCATCCGTGAGAGCGGTTGTTTGTGGGTTCGAAACCGGTCGAAGCGACTGGAAGTAGTCGACGTAAAGCCCAACCCAGACCGCCGAAAGCCGGTGATGGCCAGTAGGTAAATGGGAACCGAACCGGCGCTGCCGTTGCACCCAATGGCAGCAAAGGGGAGAGTTGTTTGTAGACAGGACTACCCCATTGAAGGGCTCTGAAAAGAGCGAGGGGTGTCCTGAGCTGTCCGAAAGGACAGTGGAACTCATAAACAAACAAACAAACAAACAAACAAACAGGAGGTACTAAGAGAGTGCCTGGCGTGGTCACGTCATGGTGCCGACAGCTCCCAACGGCCGCCCGGCGTACGGACCAAACCGGTATTGGCCATATTGCTGGTTTCTCAGACGACTCCTGACGTCGTTGATCTTCCTTCCAACGCGACATGCTTTTTGGAGCGGCTTTCGGTGCAACGGCAGATCCAGTTGGTTCCTATTTTACCTACTCACTGTAACTAGTTTTCGGTGGCCTGGCTGGAGCTTTATGCCGACGACCAACTCTTTGCGGCAATGAAACTTGCCCCGCCGAGTGGATGAGCGCACAATGTCGCGCACAGTGGCCATGTGGCCTAAACCACTACATCAACTGTGCCGGCCAGTTAAGACTCTACGTTACATTGCTAAAGAAACCGAAGGAAGCTAGAATTAGATTTGGACCACTCTGGTACAGAACGCCTTCACAATGGGCGATTTTGATCGGGAGATACCTATGACGCACCGCCCGACAAACAATGCTAATCGCTGCCTCTGGTTCTATTTGTAGCTGCATGCATATTATCTAAAACAGCGCATAAATGTTTCTTTTACTGATTCGAAAACGTTCGTCTTTTCGTTATGTTCCATGCAAATTCTTACTTGGATCGGTGTAAGTCTCACTCGAGCGAGCTTGTTGCTTGTTCCTCGTTTCGTGTTGTCTTATCGCTCAAATTTCTTGTACATAGCCGGTAAACTGGAAAAACCCAGATATCTAGAATTTCTTGCGTTCTTATACAATGTATCAGAGGGGAGTTTTACGGAAATCAGAGTGACTTGTTGGCAAAGCATAGACGGCAAAAGTTTCAGGCACAAAAAGCCGCCGACAAAAGGCATCATAAGCAAATATTTCGACACAAATGAAGTAGTCTGTGCCTGAACGAATTCACTAAGATTGTGATTACCAAATGTGCATTTACGGTGCGATACGTACGTACGTACGTGGGTAGCCTATGCATGCTTACAACATTTTAATGCTTTCAAAAGGAAAGGGCTGAATATGATTTGCCAAAACATCTCCACACACACCAACTCAGACAGACAGAACTAAGGCTGGGCTTCGGTTCGGACTTCGGAGTCGCCAGCTCAAGCGATCCATAGCAGGGATGTGAGGTGTGTTTTTTTTCGGTGTTTTTTTTCGTTTTTTTTTTTCGAAAAAAACGGTTTTCTTCCTAAGGGTCGGAAAAAACATAAATCGCGGAAAAAACTCAAGCTAAAATAGCTAATTTATGTCATTTTTCTATTAAAAAATGGACTTTTGCGATGTATAATAGACTCAAAACTGCTAGAAAAACAACAGAAAAGACCAAATTTGGGGATCTAAAACTAAAAGACAAACTGCTGTAAGAAAATTTGCAAATGGCGTTTATTGATGGAGCCTGTCAAGGACTGTTTCACGCCTGTTTCGTGATTTATATCTATGTAAGACGTGTATTTCTGTTATGAAAAGACTCAGGAAGGCGCTAGAAAGCGTTAGGAATAATATAACCAAGGCCTGGGTACACAGAACTTGGGCTGGAGTTGTTTCCCGCGATTTAGGAAAAAAACGAAAACAACTGGAAAAATACAGGCCGAGGTTTTTTTCGGAAAAAATATCCATCCCTTTTGAAAGAAAGAAATTTATGAACATCGTCTAGTACAAAAGTCAAGTAGATACCGATCAGATTCAAAGGACGGGCTGGGCCGATCGACCGGCTTCTAATGCCCGACCCTTAGTATATGCAAGTAGATTCAGACCTGATAGTTCACTTTTAAAAGCATTTGCAGAAGAGGAATTTACCACTGAAGAAGGCAATGCGTTCCAAATACCTGTTACCCTGTTGGCAAAGAAATTTTTGGTTGTGTCGAGACGAGTATACTGTGTAAATAATTTCAATCTGTGGCCACGCGTGACAGACACGCGCGCGAATTCAAATAATTCCCCGACCGGAACATCCACCAATCCATGAAGAATTTTATACACCATAACCAAGTCCCTTTCAATCCTTCGCTCTTCAAGGGACTTCAAATTTAAAACAGATAATCGGTCATCATACGAGAGATCCCGCATACCGGGTACACGGCGAGTGAAAGAGCGCTGGACTCGCTCTATCAGATCAATGTCCTTCAGCAAGTACGGATTCCAGATTTCTGAGGCATATTCCAACTGTGGTCGCACAAATGTCTTGTACATTTGCAACAAGAACCCTTGGTCTCGTGACAAAAATGTTTTAAATATCAGATTTATTTTCTGGAAACATTTAGTAGCTAAATTTTGACAGTGCATAGAAAACTTCAAGTTATCCGTTACTATTACCCCAAGATCAGTCATAGTAGAAACGATTGGAATTCTAATATCTGAAATAGTGTACTGAATCTGATCTTCGTTGGTATGTCCTAAGTGCAGAGCTGAGCACTTTTGAATGGCAACTCCTAACTGCATACCTGATGCCCAATCATATACTCTATTTAAATCTAACTGTAATGGGTATTGAGTTTCACCCTTTTTAGTTGTAAAGTACAGGGTGCGTCAATAAAAAACAACCCAGCAGATTTTTTGCTGTAGCAACCGCAAATCTCAACCGATTTGAATGAATCCTGCTTTAAATGAAAGATAAATAAATTCTTGAACGACTGGTGTAGCTTTTATTAAGATGCGTTGCTTAGTTCCTGAGATAATTGCTTTCAAAATCAAAACAGAGATTTTGGCAGTGCACAACAGAGATTAAAACAACGCAGCAGATGTTTTACTGTAGCAGCCGCAAATCTCGACCGATTTCAGTGAGTCCTATTTTATATGAAAGATAAATTAATTCTTGAAAGTTTGGTGAAGCTTTTATTAAGATATGATGCTTGGTTCCTGAGATATTTGCACTCAAAGTCAAAACAGATTTTGGCTATGAACAAGAGCGATTTTTATTATTCTGTTGCACTTCATAATAAAACCGATTCCTACTGCTCAGGGCTAACGTAACGAGGTTTTTCCGGTGCCACACATGCTTGGTTACTTCATTTGTAAAAGTCTTGTTGCCCCTCAGCAGTAGGAATCCGTTTTGTTGTGAAACGACAACACTCGCGGAAAACGGAATCGCTCTTGTTCACTGCCAAAATCTCTGTTTTGAGTTTGAAGAATATCTCAGGAACTAAGCATCGTATCTTAATAGGGCCTTCACCAGTCTTTCAAGAATTTATTTATCTTTCATTTAAAGCAGGATTCATTCAAATCGGTTGAGATTTGCGGTTGCTACAGCAAAAACTCTGCTGGGTTGTTTTTTTTTTGACACACCCTGTATATTTTGGCATCATCAGCATACAATTTAATCCTTGAAAATTTGAGAACTGTTTCTATATCATTTATGTATATTAAAAACAAAACTGGACCTAAGAGACTGCCTTGAGGAACTCCAGATGTTACTACAGATTTAGTAGAACAACTATTCTCAAGCTGTACATACTGTTGGCGATCTGTTAAATAATTTATTATCCATGATAAGAGGTTTCCAGAAACACCAATGCATTTTAGCTTATTGATAAGCTTAGGATGGGATACGCTATCGAAAGCTTTAGCTATATCTAAATAAATAATATCAACTGTTTCTTTCCTGTCTACTGCTTTAGTCCATTCATTTAGGCATTCTAATAATTGTGTTACAGTTGACTTTTTACTCAAGAAACCGTGCTGAGCATGGGATATCAACTTATTTTCTTTTAAATGCTCAACTAGCTTTTCTCTAATTATAGATTCCATGACCTTACTGGATGTACATAGAAGACTAATACCTCTATAATTTTTTACCTCCGATACAAGACCTTTCTTATGAAGGGGTACAACCAGGGCTGTTGGGTCGGTTTTTTTCCTCGTTTTTTTTCGTTTTTTTCCGGAAAAAAACTAAAATGCGGAAAAAAACTCAAGTAAGTTTTTAAAGGAAATAGGCACAATAACTGGTTAAATTCGCTTCCAATGCTTTGAATTTACGTTAATAGAAGCCTTACAAGCATTTCCATGGCATAACTTAGCTGTTTTTCGCAAAAAATATTGGTACCATTTTCAGGCAACTTTTATTATTGTATTTTTGGTGTTTTAAAATCAAATTACTACTCTAAAACATGAAATTAGTGCATTTTGTAATAAGACTCACGCTATTTCGTTGAATTCTGCAATAAAAAGCGATTGTTAAAAAATTTTTTCTGTCATCTCGGAAAATAACTTTTGGAAAAAAACCGAAAAAAAACCGGAAAAAAACAGGAAAAAAACCGGCTTGAGTTTTTTTCCGGAAAACAAACAGCCCTGGGTACAACCTTGGAAATCTTCCATTGACTGGGAAGTCTGCCAATAGCAAAAGAAAAACTAAAAACCTTTGCCAGGGGTTCAGCAACAACTGCTGCTAGGTTTCGCAGAAAAAATTGAGGAATTTCATCAGGACCAGAGGACCGTTTAGCTGTTAACTTCAGTATATGATCAAACACAATTTGTGTGTCGAAATTTACGTTGCACAATTTGTTTCGTGATATCTGCACTACATCGAAAGGAATTTGTCCATCATCAAGAATATATACAGAACTAAGATAGCGATTGAATTCCTCACATTTTGCCGCGTTATCTAGTAGCAGCTGCCCATCCGGGGATCTTAAGACAGGAATTTCTACTTTAGCGGCAAGTCGTGTACGAATAAAACGCCAAAACCTTGGGTTGGATTTCTTATCTAGTACATGTTTTTCTGACAGAAATAAATCCCTGCGTTTCATTCTACGAGCTTCCCGTGCAGCAGCCAACCAAATTTGGTGTCGTTCTGGTGTGCGGTTTCTTGCATACCATCTATGCAAACGCCTCTGTTTCTCGTGCGATTTCCCTGTAACCGAAGACCAGGGTGAGGAAGAACGAATTTCACACGTAGGAACAAAGGCGTCTATCGCAAAAATTATCACAGTACTAAAACTCTGCCAAATTTGGTCTGCTGTGCAGCACTGACTAAAAACTGCCACCCAATCAATACTACTGAAGAAATTAAAAATTGATTCGTAATCAGCTTTCGAAAAATTTTTAAAAGTCTTATTCTGATTGGTATGGTCTATAGAAACAGTAATTAAGCCTTTCACTCCGAGATGATCAGATTCTCCCAAAGGTTCCACTACATCAATATCTGAGACCAGTCCGGGTTCATTTGCAAAGACAAGATCTAATATATTACCTCGTTTGTGCGTCGGTTCAAGTACATTTTGGAACAGGCCGTTCTCCGCACAGAATTCAAGGAACACTGTATCCGACTGAGAGAGACCAACCTCAGCATCAGCCCACCGTATAGCAGGATAATTGAAATCTCCCATTATGACAGTTGGTATTGCTTGTATAAGTGCGCTATCAATATGGCGAACAGTAGCCTCCGTGGATTGTTGAGCGTTCGCTGTGGGGGTTCGATAATATGCACCTAAACGAAATAGACGCCTACTATTCTCAGTATACAGGTCTAACCACACAGTCTCAAAAAATTCTGTACCAACACTTGATATTTCAACTGCTCTAAATAAGTGCGGGACTAAAATCAAGACACCCCCGCCACGGCCAGCCCGAACCCTGTCATCTGATCGGTAAGCAAAATGAGATCGCAATAATGGGTTCAGCAACAAATCATCACCCTGCTTCAACCACGACTCCGTTATCACAACAACAGCATTTGGATACGTGGTACAAGTAAAGAGAAGGTCAGTAAATTTGCTTAGTAAACTACGTGCGTTAAACAAAAAGAATTGCAGCGTTTCACAGTTCCCTCCTACTCGTTTCCCGAGTGACGCTTCACGATCGCGCCCTTTCTGATCATAAGATCAGTCTCGCCCGCTTGCCTGCGTTCATTCAGCTGCTTTCGGAGGTCCTTGTCTTTTTCCCGCTCATTGAACGTCATATCGGGGCGCACGAAAGGCTTTCGTTGCCGAGCCACAAACTCAAGGTCCTCCTTCATCAACCTGCCGGCGCGAGTGAGGAAGGTCAGACGTGCATTTCTCTTGTGATCGTGGAAGCAGAGTTTTATTATTCTAGCACGATCTTTCTTTAGCCCATCGCGAAACACAGCTCGCACGGAGGCTTTAGGGATGGACAGTTGTTCGCAATAGGCCAAAATTCTTGCCGTGTCTGTCGCATTCTGTGCCTCGTCTGTCGAACCCGGGCTCTCAGGCATGCCCACAATCACCAAGTTGTTTCGTTTCTCGCGCTTTTCGAACATCTCCTCAAGCTTGTCTTCCTGCGATGTCAAGAAATCAGTCATTGTACGCTGCACAGCTGACAGTGCGGCCTCCGTTGCCGCCTGAGTGGCCTCTCTGATAATCTGACTCAGCAACGCAGGAGTAAACGACGACTCAGCCGGCATAGGTTGAGTTTTGACAGCGAGCGCTCTTTCTAACTGTTCTATGCGCGACACCAGATCTTTTATATGCGGTTTTGGACAAGTACCGCAGTGCACATCAGTCGTAGACAGTCCCAAGACAGTGAGTGCGGTCAAGCGCTGTTGAGGTTTGCTGACAGAGTCAGGTAGCAGGCAGTTCAGACAGATCCACTTCCGACAATACGAACATTCCACGCACTCCAAAGAAGCACCGTCAGACTTGTTCTTGCAGAAACCTCTTGAACACGCGAAGCAGATCTCGTCAGCAGCATGGTCTTTCTGAGATAAGGTGCTAGCTGAGAAAACGTCGTCCTGGCTGACAGAGGAAGGCTTTCGGGAAGTAGGTGGTGAATGCTTCATAGGCATCATCATTCCTCTTTGTCACTTCTTTAGCTTCTCCAGTACCTTTAAGCTTGGGTCCCCTTCCCAATAAAAGTTTTTCTTAAAAAAACCCCAAAAAAGCAACAGAAACCACCCCCCGCACCAGAAAAAAAAAAATTCGCCCCACACCCACTTTTATTCCTCCCGCCCTCACCAAACAAAAAAAAAAAAAAACCAATAAATTACACAAAAACCGTTTATAAATATATAAATAATTTATGTATATTGTGGGTGAGGAGACATATAAAAGACAGAAAAGAGAGAGAGAAAGCGCGCGAAGAAAAAAAAAAAAACCCTTTGTGGGGGTTTGATTTGTGTTGCCACAGCACAGAAAAACAGTGATTTGAGAAAAAACCCAAAACCACCAATGAAGAAAGAACTGAATAAGCCGCTGAGCAAGGCCTGCATTTTCAGCACTCCTTTCCAGAAATAACACGGCCGCTCCTCTGCGATGGTTTTGTTTAGCTTCTGGTCCACCTCCTCGAAGAACAGACACTTGCGGTCGGTCAAGTGACTCCGGTACTCGAAAGCGGTCACCACCGTCACTCCGATGAGACTGCAGAGCACCAGCAACACACACACTACCAGACAGCGCCAAGTGAAGACTCGCATAACAACGCCGTCGCGCACCAGTAGCCCCCAAACGCCAGCCGAAACGGTTAGGAAGGCCAAAATACATACGGCCATCCACAAAGACAACCAGACAGTGATGGCCTGATGCTGCCAGTAGGTGACCTCGTCGTAGACGGTCAGGTTGAGCGGAGCGGCCACATCGAACGGGTAGGTCCAGCCGAATAGCCAGGCAGCCCAACTGAACAGCACAACACACAGGAAACCGTCCCAGCACAGCCACAGCAACAGAGACAGAGTGACGTGGCAGGAACAGACTGAGTCGGCCTCGCTCGTGCCTCTCAAGTGAATGCGTTGCAGGTCCCTCTCCAACTGAAATCATGCATAGTTGAACAGAAGCTGACAGGGAGAGTGTTGCACCTGCGAAAACTGCATAGTAACACTGGCTGAGTCATCTCTCGTGGGGTGTCCTTCTGGTGCCTCAACCTCAGTGACCTGTGTTACCTCAGATTCCAATTGAGTACGCTCCGACCGGAGGTCTTTTGCAGTTTTGGACTTCGGCGTAGTAGCCATACGTACAATATAGATAAACACAGCAACAAAACAACAACACAGTGATTAACAAAATATGATGCTCGTATATTACGATAAAACCAGTAGTAGGACGGAAAAGTGGTGCAAGAATATTTTTAAAATTCTTTACTTCTGTTGCCGCTAACGATAAGCCGTGTTTCAACAATTCCAACAATTGGTTAGGTTGTAGCTTCCACTTCAATCAATGTACATGTACGTTCCATCGGTATTCTGTGCAAAGTCAGATTGGACGGTATTCTGTACAAACCCAAACTACTGTACAGTATGTTGGGTAGATCTCCGAAAACACAAAAACACCCACTAAACTAAAATGTAAGCACATTTTCGGAATTCTGAGAGTACTGGCCATCGTTTGGTGGACAAATCAACGCGATATACAGGGTGTCTCAAAAAAAATGATCACATTTCTTTTTCCTGCCATTTCCGTAAATTTTGACCAAATAGGCTGAAATTTGGACCATAGGTGCCAAAAGTCGGGGAATTTTATGTGTTAAATTTTGGTGCACTTGGCTTGACTCATTCCCGAGAAATTTCAAAAAAAGTGAAATTTGGTAATTTCAATAGCGAAAGCCGGTCACCGAAAAACGTTACATTACATTATCGCCTAAACTCTAACGATAGCGTTGGAGTTCAGTTGTCAACTTTTTGCACACGAATTACCCTGAGCTTCTGCGTTTTCCAAATTTCATCCAATTCCGACAAAAATTAGAAAAGATACAGGAAAAGGAAATGTTTCCATTTTTCGTGACCGTCTTTCACTATTGAAATTACTAAATTTCACTTTTTTTAAAATTTCTCGGGAATGAGTCAAGCCTAGTGCACCAAACTTTAACACATAAAATTCCCCGAATTGTGCCACCTATAGTCCGAATTTCAGCCTATTTGGTCAAAATTTGCGGAAATGGCAGTAAAAAGAAATGTGATCATTTTTCGGTGACCGGCTTTCACTATTGAAATTATCAAATTTCACTTTTTTTGAAATTTCTCGGGAATGAGTCAAGCCTAGTGCACCAAATTTTAACACATAAAATTCCCCGAATTTTGGCACCTATGGTCCAAACTTCAGCCTATTTGGTCAAAATTTGCGGAAATGGCAGTAAAAAGAAATGTGATCATTTTTTGAGACACCCTGTACATACATGTAGTGGAGGAAAGAGGAGTTCCAGAGACCCTACTGATTAGGGTAAACCCTAATTAGGTTTCTGAGGCTCTATGTAGGGTTCCGGAACCCTAATCTGGGTTTCTGTACGTCTTCAACGTTTTCCTGTCTAGACAGACAGTCTAGCCGGGCAATTTATCATGTCCAATTTGTGTCTGTCTGTGTCACTGCCACTCCATTGGAAACTGAAGTATTACGCATGGTTGGTAAAAAAGATGATTTCGAACTGTAGATACAAAAGTGAAGCGGCTGGCCGGGAAATCTGTGCGTATGTAGCTACAGCACTGCTTTTTTGCAGGCGCCAAAGGCAGGCCACGTTTACCCAGTTAACGTAGGTCATGTCTGCACACGTCGTTTGCTCAGTTGAGCCATGGGCATAACGATAGAGCTAAAAGTTTATTTGAACTTTTCATGTGGTATGCATTGGACGTGGTCGCAAATAACAGTTGAAAAATAAAGTTAGCCGCAAATCTCTCGTCTTAATCACATGGAATGTATACGCTTCAACACAAGGTTTTGACGCAGAAACAGTCCAACATTATGCAAAATAGTAGATACAGTACATAGATTACGTATGTTTGATGCACGTAAAAGACAGAGCCAGAAAACACCGGAAATGAGGGTTCAAGAACCGCGGTTCGTTCTCGTAACAGCTAAAAAGGCGTATGACATAGGTACGTATAGAGAGAGACACAGACAGATAAATCAGATGATGACAAGAAAGTGTACCTGTTCGAGATACAAGATCGTGGAATATTCTCAATGGCACTAAAACTTGACACAACGACTCGTTCAAACAAACCATCTAGTAGGACTAGCCGAATCGAACGCAGCACACAGAACAGACAAATGGAAAGATCAAATCTCCAACGGAGAGTTATACAAACAAACACAGCACAACCGTTACCTTCGTACTCTTTGGCACTTTGAAGCAGGCAAAATAGCAAACTCTCAGGACAGCTTTTTGCGCCGTCGTCTCTTGCGTTTCCTCAACCAGTTCCACTTGCGACTTGCCGAGCCAGTGGCGAGCTGGCCAGTCCGCATGAGCAGCTTTCTCCAGTTTTGATCCGTCTGCCACTGACGTGTGAAGTACTGCTGCAGAGCGCTCGAATGCCCTCTGTTTGCTCGTTCGCTCGCTACCCGTGCGTTTTGAGTGGCGTACACTTCATCGTCCAAATGCAGCACTAGGAAGTTGGTGTACTTTTTGCGTCGGCGACTCTTGCGGCCCCGTCTCGGGCGGCCGCGACGGTTCAGGGCTACGTACCAGCGCCGCTTGCGGTTGGCGGGATAAGCACACGACGCGTAAGTATTGTAGTAATTAGGTAGCATTTGTTCCAGAAATACGCACTCTCTCGTGTGATTGCTCTGAAACGATCAGCCGTTAAACGGCTCAACATTTAACTGACCGCCGATAACGCTCACGAATTTGTTGAAAAACTCCAACCCAGCTTTGATGGCTGACTACAAAGCGCCGGGTCTATTTAGAGAAAGAATAAGTGCCAGGCGGACTGTTGGGTGAAAATACAGAGCATGTCGCTTACCGAGCCGTACAGTTTGCCTCTCCTGTTCATGCACAAAAACTGGTTGCTGCTTTTGCCGCGAATGCTGACGAGTCCGATGGCGACGGAGAGAAACTCAAGAACGCCTGAAACAAGCGATTTGCATGTGGTACGGAAGTGCCGGGTTCTGACACTCGGAAGTGTTCTATGTGCTTTGGGTGTGAGTTGTAGGACAGCTGTGCCAATGACAGCAGCTCAGGTAGAGCCCAGCTCCACCTTTTGTCATATTACAGCGGCCCTTTTTTACCACAAACGCAACCACCCAGCCTCTCCGTGTCGGCTTTCAAAACGATCGCTCTCCAGCAGATCTTCCGCATTGGCGCCGACACGTCCGCTCCGCCTTATTGCTTGCTAATTGCAAAATCATTGGCAGACAGCAAAAAGCTGCCACTGCAACAGCACCACAATGCAACAGAAAGCCGGGACGTGCCGCAGAATGCTATGTCAGCATCGCAGCTGCAGCCAGATTACTTGCCTTGCAGCAGAAAAACGGCGCGATTCTGCGATTGATGTGTTTACTGATGCAAAGTGAGCGCCAGAACACTAATGTGCGCGGCACTAATGAACCGGCCCGGCATAGATCAGACCGGGGGCAACAGGCGTGCGTCTCAGAAAATACACTGCTACTCCGGTCAGTGTTTCCGGGATTTTGTTCCGGTTACTGAATAAATTGCCCACACCTGGCCTCGTTTGTTAACCGTGCCCGGTGGCTGCGTCTGCCTCTGGGCCACCCCTAATCTACGTGCGGCACACAGACACGGCGGTCTTCTTATCACTGCCATCCTTTGAACCCTGGCCGCCCGGGCAGCGCAAGCATGCATAGGCGATGAAGCTAAGATTCGCAGCCCAGACCCAGCGGCTGTGCTCCCTATCTGCTTGCGCAAACAAATGGGGCGCCGCAACCAGTGGCAGTTGCAACTTTTGAGTGAACAACGCGCAAACAGGACTCATAACCTTTTGTCCGGTTGACATTCCTTTTGAGAGCGGCTCTAAATGCCAAACTGAATGGTCTGCCTTTGCAGAGCGTCGGGTCGAGTTTTAACCTTTGCACATGCCTTTTTGGAAGGTTGTGTCAGCACCAGACTAAGTGAGACGCAATTGGCAGCAGACCATTCGGTCGTTAGTGCGTGTAGTTGGGCAACGGAAAATTGAATTTGCGCTCTGGGATTTTTGACTCTGTTGTCTGGAAGCGGCAGAATCAATACGCTAATTGCTTTCTCGTCTGACACTGGCTAACTTGGCCCGGGTCGCTCAAATAGAAAATTAGCCATAAAAAATTGTTGCGGTGCCGGTCGACGTCTCAGTCGCCCAGACAGCCCAGACGCAGCTCATGCATCACACTCACCGAATCGGCTGTTCTCCCGTCTGGTGCCGTTAATCTTGCCATTTTCATGAATTTGCATGTGGTAGCCGGTGCGACAGAACAGTTGGCCCAGTCGGTTGTTGTAGTTCCGGTCCCAACTGAGGTGCTGCAGACTCTTTCTGGTGCGCTGCACTCGGTTCATGCAGTGGCTGGTGAGTTGGGCGGCCAGCACTGCGTCAGGGCTGATCATGGTGGTCTGCCAGGGAGCGGCGCCTCCACCGGCGTCTACGAATCCGGCGGCGGCAGTCATTGGGGGGAGAAATCCCGGCCAGCCTGTTGGCCTTTCGCAACCACCGTAGACACATCAAAATCGGGCTGGCACATACGCACAAAAGCTCTAGCTTGTGTAATCGGTCCAAGTGTTTGTGTATAAACACGGTCGGCGACTTTCGGGCCACAATAGCGGAGGAGGCAGAGGGCAGGCCACAACAACAGCTAATCACTTATTAGCCGGCGCTTCTGTTTACCGCCACTGACTACGTTTTAAATTGCCGTCAACAGGTCAAGTCGCCCTCTTCACCCGGCCTGCTGCTTCTGCCAGCCCCAAGCTGCCGCTGCCGCATCGGGCTGGCTCCCGCAGACGGGGCGGAGAGCAGCGCGCTGATTGGCTCATGCCTCAGCATGACTCAAATGCCTGGGCGTTGGGCGACCTACGTAGTAAACGCCTCTCAAATATTTGCGCAGTTACAATTTAATCAGTCACTCTTCATGTTTCCCACCCAGCTATCATAACTTCTCCGTGTGCGCATTACGCACAATAGCAAAATCGGGCTGCCGCCAGTGCAGTCGAAAATGAAACACACTTTCCGCACTTCTTCCCAATGACTCTGTTTGCTTTTGCGTCAGGCACTTGAATCTGCTTCTTCTTCAACTTGTCCAGAGACCTGCACGGGCCGGCTTTTTGGCTGCCGATTGATTATCAGATTTTGAACCGTTCCAACAAATTCAAAACCACCAAAAGCACACCAAGCAAACTTTTTAGACGGCACAAAGAAACCAACATGGAGCCTGGCTTTGTTGCAACACGTGCACAGCAATGACGTCATAACTTAAACTTTTATTAACTGTTTAGCCCGGTTCCTTATTGCAAGCTTGGAAAGCACTGCTAGCTGTTGCATTGTAATGTTCAAGTAATTTCATCAATATCGATAGAAAACAGGGAGGAAGCTTAAGCATGTTCACCCCATTTGTGGCCAGAAAATGTTTAGTGATATTTGGACCAAGTTCCATAGGTCACAGTTAAAACTTTTTGAGAAAACTGAAAATTTTAGAAATGATCGTTTTATCGGCTTTTTGAAGAAAAGCCACTTCTACCGAAACTCGTTTGATACTTCGTTCAATTGAAATGGAAAAGCACTGATTTTTTAACACCAATTAACAGATTTCAGTAACTGACGGCATTAGCGAGTGGAAAACGGTCAAATAGATGTTTCCTAAGCCTAGTAGTAAGAAGAGCAAAGTAATCTATTGGCCAGCTCCTCGTTTTATAGCAAGTCTCGCCCGCAGTTTACAGTGTACTCGAATAGAGCGAGGTGCACAATAATTATTGCAAATTGGAATGGACACTATAGTGATGCTGCCGGTGTGCCGTTAAATAATCCTATCGTTAAAAAATCCTATATAGGATTATTCAACCTGGGCCTCACTCAGCTCAGACACTGTTCTTTCTGAATTCGAATCGGAATTGCAAGTCGCATGGTTTTCGTTTGGCACAGCACAGGCTTTGTCCGACAAACTTCCCGCTCATCATTTCAGTCGCACAACCGCTCATTTTGAAATGGTTGCAGTTTTGGAATACGGTAGGATCTCAGATCGATCGATCTTTTTTCTTTTCTTTTTTTTGTTTTATTTCAATTGTCAAACTTGAAACTTTTCGGTTGGGTGGGAGGGATAGCTGCTTTTGACCAGATTATTTAAACTTATCATACAAGTAACAACTGGGTTTCGGTGATTTGCCCTCCGACTGCGTCCCAGATAGACCAGGACCGTCGAGAAGAATTTTCCATCAAGTCAACCGCCCCTTTTTTGAAGAAAGCATCTTTTGACCACTTTTTAAGCACAAAAACTTCTAAAATTGGCTGCTGAACACCTACTTTTATCTGTACCTATATAAGCCGAAATTTGCGTTTTCGGCTCATTTTTAGCTCGATAATCTGGTTGTGTCGATTTTTTCTGCGAGCAGGGGTCAAAAATTTTCCATATTTTGTCTTACTCTTACCATTTTATTTTGGTACCATCTCATTTGAACGGTTTTTGAACAGGTTCTGTTATTATTCCAGCAATATACAGCAAAAACTAGCTAAATGAAGTATAAGGCTGGGCTGTTTGTCCGGCTTCTTGCCCATCGGTCAAAAATCTATTTATCTAGTTGATCCTTTGCCATTGCCAATTTAGTAGATTTGTTTTACTGTTTATCTCGATTGAGTTTCATCTTGCACGAGTGTCTGACTGAGCCAAAACAAGTGGTTATTTCGGTTGCAGGTGCAATGAGGACATATTATAAAACATTTCGGAGTCTGTCAGGGTTGTCGCAGCTGTTTGGCAACGTTGCGGCTGTGGCGTCTGCCACGGCAGCGGTGGTAGCAATCCACCGGCGAAGCTGCGCATACGACAGCGATGGTCGATCTTCCTGGACCGTTGGTTTCCACCCTGTAAAGCAGTTGCAAGCCTTATCTGCGGTCAGTCAAGTGCCACCACATCGGCTAGCTAGTGGTTTGTGGTTTGTTTAGGAGAAAGTAAAATCGGCGGATGACAGCGAAGTGGTCGGTGGCAGAAGTCTGACCAGCCGCGAGATGCGATTCCTTAAGTTTGCATCAGTGGAATTTAGCGAAAAGATCTACATGACGCCGCGAGACTTCTTGGACTCCGTCACTCAAGAAGTGCCCAGACGTAACCAGCTGTAAAGCCCTTTTCATGCTCGTGCTAAAACATGCTGGCCGCCGGCATTTTTTTGTCGGACCGCCACGTTTAAAGTACGAACGCCACCAACAGTTCGTCAACTCGAAGCAAATGTTGGCGCAACAGAAATGCCGGCCGCCGGCATTTTTCACACGAGTATATGCACCTTGACCCTTTCGAATTCACCGAAAAATGTTTGTAAAAAACAAAATCCGGACACCAAAAAACAAAGTCCTCGAAACTCTTTTCGAAAATCTGTCCATGAACAACACCTGAACGCATACATGGGCCGGAAAAATCAGGAGGGGGGTGGGGGGGTTGAGACCTCGGGGGGGGGGGGGGGTCCCCACCCCGAAAAAAGGCCAAAAAAACGCCTATTTTGCCTTAAATAAGCGAAAATTTGGGGGGAGGGGGTATGGCCGGCCGAGGAGGGTATGGCCGACCGTGGGGGAGGGGTATACCCCCCTTACCCCCCGGCCCATGTATGCCTGAACGAGACTCTGACAGCATCCGATCATGATCCGATCTGCACCACCAGATCACCGCTCTGGTGTTCATCATCTTCACCGCTCTTGTGGGCATCGTTTTCCCATCAACACATTTTCAACACAATATTCATTCGTAATACCACGATCGTCACACACACACACACAATGGACACAGACATGAACATCTCACATTGGCAGGCAACACTAAGTTGACACCAGTACAAAAGATGTGAACACCTCTTTTAGACCAGCGCACACCCCTTTTAGACAGTAAATCCCCACTGCTGTCATGGCAACCGCAGTTTTTGACCAGCGCACACTTTGGACAGTCAACACCAACTGGAAACATGGGAACACCTTTTAGACCAGCGAACACCCCTTTTAGACAGTTAACATCAACTGAAAACATGGGAACACCACTGGCACCTTGCCATTTGTCTCCCATTCTAAAAGTGGTGCTTCCATGACTGTAGTTGGAGTTGGTGTTGACTGTTTAAAACGGGTGTTCGCGTGTCTAGAAGAGGTGTTCCTCTGATTGCAGTTGGGGTTGACCGTCCAAAAGGTATGTTCGCTGGTTTAAAAGAGGTGTTCACATTTTTGTACTGGTGTTGACTTAGTGTTGCCTGCCAATGTGAGATGTTCATGTCTGTGTCGATTGTGTATGTTATGTTCGTGGAGTTTACCAAATGAATGTTGTGTCGAATGAATATTGTGTGAAAAACGAACACAAATATGGATCAGATTTTGAGAACATTTGGATTGGATCGGCACAATTTGGGCCGATCCACACAGAGTGAACTTGATCACCATGGCGGTTCTGTGTTCATGTTGTGATCGCCGGTCGGTTTCATGCTCAATGTTCGCCTTCCATAAGGAAAGGGTGAATTGGAAAGGGTTAACAGTAGTGTTGTTAGACAGAAGAAGAAGCTCTTTTTTTTAAAAATAGCTTTTTTTTGAAGGCCCATTTCGAAAATTTTTTATTTTATTCACAACATGGAAATTTTGGGGAAAATCTCTGAATTTAGCCTCAGATGTACATTGGCAGTGCAGTTCTATCAATTTCATGCCTGTTCTAACCCTAAAAATAGGTTTTAAAGGGCAGCAGCCACTCTGTGAGCAATGCTGCAGGTAGAATATCGACTCTCAGGCTCATACATGGGCCGGAAAAATCCGGAGGGGGGGTGGGGGGGTTGAGACCTCGGGGGGGGGGGGGGGGCCCCCACCCCGAAAAAAGGCCAAAAAACGCCTATTTTGCCTTAAATAAGCGAAAATTTCCTCCCTCCGGGAGGGAGGGGGGGGGTATGGCCGGCCGAGGGGGGGTATGGCCGACCGAGGGGGAGGGGTATACCCCCCCCGGCCCATGTATGCTCAGGCTGTAACAGTACACATGTTTGAACCAAAGTATCAGCTTTTGTATTTAAATTTGCTTCTGATGCATCCTTGCATCTCCTACAAGCTATATTTCATGCAAGGAAAAAATTTTGAAAAAAAAATTTCGAAATGAAAAATTTTCATAAAAAAAGCCTTTTTTTGGCTTTTTTGGCTTTCAAATAAATTTTTTTTAAACTCTAGTTAACAGTCAGACATTTCTGATGGCACCTATGGTTAGCTTGAAGTGAGAGTGCCGATGAATCCCTGACTGTGTACCTAAAAGCTGCGGATGTAGTTGGTTTGGTTTCAGACCGCATGTCGCGTCGAATGTTGTCAACGGATGAGGTGGATTCGATGCTGAGGAAGACTTCCGGTCATCGGAAAGGTTCATCCCGACTGTTCCGCGACTTGGACATTAGAGGAATCATCTCCTACACTGAATATTTATTTCTTCTCTCTGTGCTCACCAGTACGTTTATACTGTAAACGTCGCTCTTCTTTTGTCTCCGGTCAGGGAAAATTTTGATGGCAGTAGAATCGTCTCGCGGCTTGTCAGAGATTTACACCCCAGACACCATCCTTTTAAAAATGGGATTTCTGGCTTTCCACAACTACTACAACTTGAAATTTTACCCTCAGAATACCGTTTAAATGCGTTTTTCAAAGCCATTTTTTTAAAACTTTTTCACCCTTGTTGGATTTTCGTCACTCTGGTCTGGTTGGTTTGGGAATTTTGACTTTGGTCAGGGAAAGGTCACGGAATTTTTGTCTGAAAACGCCGCACGAACCCTGTTGTAGCTGCAGTGTTTCAGAGCCGAAGACTGGTTTCCAGATCGCCTTCAACATGTTCGACATGGACGGCAACCAGCAAGTGGACAAGCAAGAGTTTCTCGTGGTAATGGGCCGGTGTTAGGTGACTGAGCAGCTGTCTATATCGTGTCACTAAGTTCTCTGGGTTAACGGTCTAGTTGCTTTCTGGTTGCGTTCTTTGCGTTTGCTAAAGGTCAGCTTCTGTTTGCCAGATACAACGACTGGTTTACCTGCTTAGACGGAACGGCAAAATCGCCAGACTCGACGACCACTACGTAAGTGCTGTAGATTGGTTCGGCTCGTCTTCTGCTCTCCGTTAACTCCTCGCAACTGACTGACTCGCTCTTTGTCTGTCTGTCTGTCTGTCTGTCTGTCTGTCTGTCTGGCTCAGATCTCTGCATGATTTTCCTTTGTAGTCGTTCGTCAGCGCACGTTTCCTGTTCTTTTCGTTACATCAACACGGTCGTCCATTTGTTGGCCTTTCTTTTACTTCTTGTGTCCTAACGCTGACCACCTGCTGCTGACTGAGCTTCGGGTGTTGCGTGTGTGTACGTGTGGCTGTTGTGGAGAGTGACTACTTATAGCTTGAAAATCTGGTGGCGCAGTCGCGACAGACCCGACTCAAAATGGCCGAGGAAAGTGCCGAAGACGACTCTGAAGTGGGAAAGGACGTTTGGCATGTACGTACCGTATGTGCGTAGGTGATGGTGACACGAACGTAGTCTGTCAGGTGTATCTAGAGTTGGTGAGCGGTGTGGTTGGTAAGTGAATTAAACCGGCACTAATAAGTGCGCATGCTGCTACTTCCCCACCTCCCGGGCCCTTGATACTAAATCAGTTTTTCTGTAGAACATTGAATTTGTGTCTATAAACTGTCTCTAATACAGTCAGGCATAATGGTACTGGCACTTTAGGGCAGTGCTGTGCTACTATTAGTTGGGCACTGCGGTGGTACTGACGCGAAATTTTAAGGAAGTCGTATGTTGTCATCGGTGCCAAACAATGTAGGAGTACCATGATTGCCCAGCACAGTGCCCGAACATTGCACAGTCAGGCACTTAACACCGTTTATGGTACCGACACCATATATGGTGCCCCACGTTCGGCGACTGTGGTGGTACCATATAATATGGTACGGGTACCTAGGGATGTGATACCGTATATGGTACCGGCACCTTATATGATGGTGTCTGTCTGTCGGTACCATAAACGGCGTTAAGTGCCTGACTGTTGCAGTAGCCATCTGCCGTTAAGTGCTTGACCGTAATAATCTTCGTAATATTTTAACAGTTGCTTTCAGGAAACGGCGAGTAATTCAAACGAACAAGAGGTGCAAGACACCACCCTGTTGCGACACTTTTTCGGTCGCAGAGGGGCAGATGTGGTGTCGTTCGAAGACTTTCAAAGGTGACGCTTTATTTTGACGCCGATGGTTTGCGTGCGACGCCGGCCGTAGTTTCAGGTTCTACGACAACCTGCAGACGGAAGTGCTGGAGATTGAGTTCAACGAATTTTCGCGAGGCAAAGCCACAATCACTGAACTGGACTTTGCAAAATTGTTGCTGCGCTACACGGTGGTGCACATGGACGACTACGAAAATTACTTGCGCCAAGTCCGAGAGCGCATTCCAGAAGAAAAGGTGCGTACGCGTACGCAGAAATTTTGTTAGATTGCTCTTTCCAGGGTATTACATTCGAGCAGTTCCGTAATTTTTGCCAGTTCCTGAATAACCTGGACGATTTCACTATCGCCGTTAAGCTGTACACGTTCGCCGACCTCCCTGTCTCGCAGGGTAAGCAAGTTGAGAGAGAATTGTCGGTTTGACAGCAATTTTATGTTTAGCCGAGTTTTCGCGCGCTGTCAAAATTTCTACCGGTTATGCACTTGACGGACACCTGGTCAATACGGTCTTCCAGATATTCGATGTCAACAATGATGGCAGTCTCAGCTACGACGAATTCATTGCTGTCATGAAAGACAGAATACACAGAGGATTCAGGGTTCGTTTTCCTGCGTCTGGACTAGTCGCATGTAGGCAGCTCACTGCTTTCTGGAGCGGTTCTGTGCTATAGAAATGAAAACTCAGGCAGACTTTGCGCCAAGACATGTGTGTATGTTTTAGTCGCATTTGGTCGGTAATGCTTCGGGATGGAAAGCGTTCAAGTCGTGTGTTCGCGAACAAATGAAGACTTACTGATACCTACTACCTGCCTAGTCTATGCACAACGTCTCCTATCTATTGTTTCTGTGAGACTCTGTAGAATGAGTCTTGTGACTGCTTTAAACTCATTGCCATTTCTGGTCTTCTGCTCTTGCTTGTGCTGTGACAGATGAGTGATGGATGGTTTGTTTTGTCCGCTGTACTTTTTGTGAATCTTTTTGCTGATGTGTAGTGCCGGTGCCGGATTAGTGTTTCTGTGCCAAATTCCGAGTTTAATCCAGGATTCGTTTGCTTAGGTCAGGGTCAAGTCAGGCAATTTTTAAATGGTCACGGAAAAGTCAGGGAATTTTGTGTCTGGATAGGAGAAAGTTGGTCATTGTTGCCTGAAAAGTGCTTGCAAAACTGCATTGTTGAAGGCTAATTATTCCGCAATAGTAATACAAAATTTCAGTGTTTTTGCAGCAGTAATAAACAGTAGATATTCTCATAAAGCCTTAAAATGGCCTAGTAACTCAGTTTCGAAGCTATCTAAGGTTTTAAGCGATGCACATTGAGAAATTCGTTTGCTAGCATTTCTAGCTGGAAATCTGGACAAAAATTGCATTTTCAGTAAAATACACACGAAAATACACATGTTTTGTTGAATTTGTATACACAATTTACCATACACATTTGCAATAAATGTGTATGCACATACACATTCGGAAAATCCAATACACCAAACAACAGTAGTAGAGGCCTAAGGCAATCGATCCAGTAACCGTCTATGTTCATACAGTATATGAAGGACAGGTGCCATCGTTTTTTTTTTCTCAAATTGTTTATTCCTGTACATAGGTTGGCCAAAACCGAGATTTTCAGACTTGGTGACAATTTTAGCTAGTACTCTACCATTCAGCTAAGCTGCGTTTTTTTAGCTAAATTATAAGTTACCCAAAACAAATCAGCCAATCAGAGCAATGGGCCAACGCCGACCAATCAGCTATCGAATGTGGCCAGATTGCACAGTCGACCAGACCACCGCCGCCAGCCAGCCTCCGTCCGTTCTCTGTTGTTGTTTGCCGCTCAGACAGCGCACAGAGCTTTCGGTTTGGTCTACGTTGCTTCCGGCCGGCCTTTGTAGGCAAAACATAGGGAGAGACTGCGCTTGGTAGGTAGATCGAATCGAGAGAAGAAAGAATGGCTGGTAGAGAGTCACGCGTCTTGTGCTGTTCGGTGAAACAGGCCGCCGTCATCATCGCTTTCTTACAGCTGGTTAGTTAGGCCTACTAACTTATGCGTTTCGATTATACATGGGCCTGTATTGGGCATTCACGTAACAGGTCATCCGGCGTTGGGCGAGGGTTGTTGGCAAACATGGGCTAGCATTTCTGATGAGGGGTGGTAAGTTTTCGAATCCTGAGAGGGTAGCGGCGTCTGAGGGCGGTTTGAGGAGATGGTAAGCCGGGTTAGGTGTAGCTGGGGGAAATCAGGGAAGGTTATAACTATATAAATTTCGACTTTGGACTATATAAATTAATTAACTCTCTTATGACTATACAACTCCGGAACGTGCCCTATACTACTGCATACCCCTGGGGTATTTTTATACGTATTTGGAAAACAGGCCCTCCGGAGCGTGCCCTGTACCATACATGTAACAGGTCATCCGCCGATGGGGGGAGGGGGGTTGGGGGTGGTCTGGCGCCGGCCGGGGGGTCTGAGCCAAAATTTTGGGGGAGGGGGGTGGGCACTAAAAAACGCTCAAAAATCGAGAAAAATCGCAATTTTTTGGCTAAAAATTGCCAAAAATCGCTAATTTGGGCTGAAATACAGCTAAAAAGTGCTGTTTTGCAGGCGATTTTGGCAATTTTTGTGTGTGAAAGTGTAAAAAATTGCAAAAATTTGCTCGGAAATTTACTTGCCAGAAAAAATCTGAGGGGGTGGTCGGTGAAATCGTCTCGGGGGGGGGGGGGGGTCTGGCCTAAGTTGGGTGGGGGGGCGACCCCCCAGACCCCCCTGTTACATGTATGCCCTGTACTGAAGCATCTCTAAGGGTATATTTGGAAAACAGGCCATCCGGAGCGTGCCTATGCCTGCGATGCGTCTTTAGGGGTACTGTTATATTTGGCAGAACAGGCCCCCGTGGCGTGCCCCATGCTGATGTAGTAATCATTACACTCGTTAGGAGAAGGGCTTTCGAATGATACATGACATGACCATTTCGGACGGTTTTGAAATTTTGGAATTTTGCAAAAAAAATTGATAATCGATAAAACTTGTTAATTTATAATTAATTATGATCTATAAAAACGTTGATTTCTGTTTGCGATCGGTTCCTGACTTTCCGCCAGCTACACCTGATCCTAAAATTCTACCTAAAAAATTCCTGATGGAGTAGCGACGGCCTCAGAAGATATGTCAGAGCCTGAGGGGGTCAGCCCATCCTTTCAGCCTCCCCCTTGCCTGTCTGGTTGTTGGGAGTGGTCTGGCATCGGCCCGGCCCATGTATGCCCCAACCCATTTTTCAGGCCCATGTATGTTTTAACATGTGCTAGTAGTAGTTTTTAGTTTTTCATGCACGCAGACCTGCTGTACGTGCTTCTACGCACTGTAGTTATTTCAGTTCGATTGTCTTGGCTGGTGTTTGTTCAGATTTGGCATAGCGATCGCAGTAAACACTGTGGAACTTTGGGTGGCTGTTGGTAAGTGTTGCGGTGTTGTGTGCCTGTGTAGTAGTTGAAGGAGTGGCAGTGAATCTTCTAGTCGTGTCTCTGCTGTTCGCTCTTCTGGTGGTTTGCGGCACGTTGATGGTGCAGCGCGGCGTTGACCAAGTTCGTCCCATCCTTCTCATTCCTCTAATGGTACGTGTTGTTTACAAACAATCTGTGCATTACAAATCCATCACTGCATTACTGAGTAGACTGCTGAGTTGCAAATCCAACCAACAGCCTTCACTACTTTCCCTTAGGAGAGAAGTATCAACCTGTCACGATTATTATTTAGTTTGATATATTTTTGTAAATTCATATGCTATTGCAAATCAAGACATGTGTCCAAACATGGGCTGGGAATTAATGGATTAACCCTCCTCCTTTTCGGGAGGGAGAAAATTTTCGCTTTATAAGGCAAAACAGGCGTTTTTTTAACTTTTTCGGGAACGCCTCCGAGACCTCGAGACCCCCTCCGGATTTCTTTTTGCCAACCATGTATGGTGGTATCATGTTTTTCAGGTGATCATCCTTCTCCAGCTTGTGTGGTTCGGTTACTCGCTTTACGCCGCCTTCAGCACAGTCAAGCCTGTGTTTGCTGTCATCTTGTGTCTTGGAATTCTACTTTTCTTGGTACGTCATTTCTAATGAAATATTTATAAAATTTGCTAATATTTTCGGCTGAGGTGAGAAATTTGGTCTAAAACAGTTAGACACTTACGCCGTTTATGGTACCGACACCATATATATGGTAACCCCGACCTTATCCATAGGTGCCGGTCCCGAAATCTGAACGGAGTGGTACCATATTACATGGTTCCGGTACCGGTACCAATGCGAAGGTAAGGGTACCTTATATGGTACCAGACATGGGCACAGGGGGGGCTGAGGGGGGGTTTGGCCCCCCGCATCAGGCTCTGATCTACCCCCCATCAGCCGGCCGCTACCCCCCCATCAGGAATTTTTGGGAAGAATTTTGTATAGGAAATTATGATAAAAATATGCCTGGAATAGGCGTAAATGAGCTCAGAATAGCTAATTTTAACTCATTTTATTGAAAAATCGGACTTTTTGGCTTACCACCCCCTCAGCCCCCCATCAGGCGCTCCTACCCCCCATCAGCCCCCCTCAGGAATTGAAAATTCTACCCCCCATCAGCCGAAATGCTAGCCCATGTCTGTATGGTACCACAACAGGCTCCGAACGTGGGGTATCATATATGGCGTCACTAGCCTAGGTACCGGTACCTTATATTATATGGTGTCGGTGCCATAGGTGTGGCCTGTGTATCTCCGGATCAATATTTACCCAATATTTACCCGGACAGATTAATTTACCAGAAATCGAACAAAATTTACCCGGCCCGGTTAAATTTATTTACCAGTCGCCAGAGGTCTTAGCAAACAGTAAAAAACGTCGGAACAGCAAAAATTCCGGTAATATCGAATCGGCATAAAGCGCAAATTTACGGTACCAGCTCTAATGCGTGACAAAGTTTACATCAACTCATACATGTAACAGGTCATCCGCCGATGGGGGGAGGGGGGTTGGGGGGGTCTGGCGCCGGCCGGGGGGGTCTGAGCCAAAATTTTGGGGGAGGGGGGTGGGCACTAAAAAACGCTCAAAAATCGAAAAAATCGCAATTTTTTGGGTAAAAATTGCCAAAAATCGCTAATTTGGGCTGAAATACAGCTAAAAAGTGCTGTTTTGCAGGCGATTTTGGCAATTTTTGTGTGTGAAATTGTAAAAAATTGCAAAAATTTGCTCGAAAATTTACTTGCCAGAAAAATCGGAGGGGTCCCCATCCGGGGGGGTCTGGCCTAAGTCGGGTGAGGGGGGGCAGACCCCCCAGGCCCCCCTGTTACATGTATGCATCAACTTCAACTTTATTCTCTCAACCAACAGCATGGTTCAAACGAGTGGAGTGGTTGGAGTGGAGACTCAAATAAAGAACAAACGTACAATACAAAACAGTCAAAAAACTACTGCAGTGTTGCCAGCTCCTGCAAATGTTGAAAAAAAAACATCAGATTTACAATAGGATTTGAAACCAGTAAAGTTTTTGTGCACAACATCGTTTGGAATGGTGTTTCATATAGAAACAGCGTTGTACAAGTTCCGTGTGCGTTCAGTACCCCCATTTGCATTGGAGGAAGCCCATTCCCACCCGCCGAGCCGACCACCCAGCGTAAGTTTTAGCTTTAGGCCTAGGTTTAATTTTAAACTTTTCACGCTAAAAATACCTATTTCGCGGGTGGAGGAGTGTACCGGTTATCATTTACATTAAAGCTTGACCGGTAAATACATAGGGACGTTCTTGACCGGTAAATAAAGAATACAATTCTTGAATAAAATGCGGTTTCGCACTAATTTATAGACCCTAAATAGAGATATCGCACGGTTTCGAAAGCGTTTGAGTTGAGGAGAGGCTTGGTTGGAACTGTCTTCGTCACAGGTAGATTAAACAGTGCTAATTGGGTCTTTGCTTAGTAAAATCTTTTTCCCTATAGAGTTGTTCACGGCTCGTGGCCCGGCGGATACAAGCAAGCAGCAAGAGTTACCGTTGTGAAACCAACAAAGAACGCGTTTGCACATTAAAAGTGGTTGTGCTCTTATAAGTTAATCTGAATCGTCGGTTTTCTACGTTAGGTCTTGTGCTTAAAGAAGACTCTGTTTCACTTCACAGCACTGCAGAAGCCGAAACAGTCTGAAATTGCATTTGGACCACTTTGGTACAGACTGCCTAAACAATGGGCCACTTTGGTCTGGAGATTAGAGATGCAACCGTAAAGAAAAATACCGGATAGCGGATAGTTTTTCAGAAGACCGGATACCGGATAATACCGGTTAATACCGGATAGTAATGATGATCAAGTTTTAAGGAAATACAGTAATTTTCAGGCTAGAAATATACTTTTTCGATGCTTTCATGGCAGGATATGACCAAGAATGTATTTGATGTGACTGATATCACGTTCAATCAGCTATATTTTCAAGATAACAGGCTGCAGTTAAGTCTGAAAATAGTGCTAATCTGCATGCGAAACCAAAAATACGCTCGAAAACTGGAAAAATTGTCATGAAAATGCTATTTTTGGCTATCCGATATTATCCGGTATCCGGTATCCAAAATATACCGGATACCGGATAGTGTCTTAGAGCAAAAAAATACCGGATTATCCGGTATATACCGGATAATACCGGATTACGGTTGCATCTCTACTGGAGATGCCAACGACGCACCGGTGCCATAAACGGCGTAAAGTGTCTGACTGTAAAATAGCGTTTCTATGCCAGGCAAGAAAGTGTTTCAGCGATCTTTTTTAGGACTGAAAGCAGGGACTTTTGTGGACTAACAATCGCGTTAAAAACTTGAAGAACACAAGCGCAGATTTGTGTTGGCTGTTCCTAAATAATGACTTATGATGAAATAGGATCCATTTATTTTGCCATGCAAAGTACTGATTCCAATCGTTGCAGGGCTTTTCCCTCTACGTGCTCTGCTTGTGCTACCGCGAGCTGAGAGAGGAGCTGCGTGCCAGAAGAACCAACGTGTCCATCCCCATGACTGACCGCAGCAAGGCTCCGCCTCCATACACTACTGATTGGCAGTATCCCAGGTCAGCCGGCGACAGCGTGTAGCCGTAGATTACAAGGGGCCTCTTCTCCAACTGAAGAAAACTCTCATTTTTCTTAGCTGTACGTATAAGTTGCTTGTGTGGACGCATAAGTCGATCTGGCTGCGTGCAGCCGTGTGTACATATTGTCATGTTGGTGCTTACAGTAGCTTCGAAGGAGCGTTCACTCGCTCTACGTTGCTTGGTATAGTAATTAGTGTACATACAGAACACGTGCTCGTGTATTTTTCATTACTACTGTATGTACTGAGCGTGAGGTCAAGTAGTGGATTTGGCTGTTGGAATTTTTGTAGCTCTTAACTACCGTAAACATGCGTATTGTCTTTGAGGTGTTTGTTGATTGGTAAGAAACCTGTGTGCACTCTAGTAAAATGTTGTTTTTCTTTTAGTTTTGTCTTTCGTACTCAAACATTTCAAGTTGCCGGTTGCTGCGGGTTATGCAGATGCATAGTACTACGTACGTATGTATGTATTGACGGAAGTTTACCGGTTCAAACAAACAAAATGACTGTACAGACTAGAGTGAATTATACAAACATTTGTTTTATCATCCCCTAACGGACGTCGCGAGGGCCTCTTCTGTGCCTGGCGGCCGTTGGAGTGGAACAGAACCTGGGAGATGAGTAATCACGGAGACACATGGGCTTGAGAACTTGGAACCACTGCAAACTGAACTGAACCGAACTGTACCAAACTTGTAGAGGGGAATGGAGAGAACATCCATTTCTGGGCGGTGGGCGGAAGAGAGAGATGAGGGAGGAACTCGCACCAGAGTGGGAAAACTGAAAGACGGGGAACGGAGAGACTAGACTGCATTCGGTGGGGTTGTATTCGCTTGAACTCTGCTTGAAGGGAATCGAGGAGGGTGCACGTGAAGGGTAGAGATGAGGTGAGAGAAGAGAACCGGTTGTATCCAAGTGAGCATCGAACGGGGCCACATCTGTGCCTGATGATCAGTGGGGTAGAAGTGTCGACTTGAGAACGGGAACGAACGGGAGAACTGAAAGCTTGTGGAACGAATGACAGAAAACGAATGGCATCGCTCCCCTTTGACGAGCCTAGAACTGGGTGGGCACTTGGAACTGGTGGGCTTGGAATGGGCTTGGGCACATGGAACTGGTGGTAGGCATGGACACATGGAACTTGGACTTGGGCTCGGTGGTTGTTGGACTTGGTGATGCTTGGAAGGTGGGCTTGGAGGAAGGCTTGGTAGGTGGGCTTGGTAGAGCTTGGATGGGTTGAGGAACGATTGAGAGGTGGGCGCACAACAACAAAATGAACCGGTCTCGGCACCAAATAAGAAAGTTTCAAACCGGTTCAAACAAACAAACTTACAATTGTGAGTCTGCAGTCAAGCCACAGCTCTCTTGTGTTCGATCGAAACCAAGTCCTAAACTTTAGATTATTTTCCTACTACACTTACACCTATAAACGTACAGTAGCATGCTTAACAACATACAACGTAGGTACTGTAAATACTGTCTAGAAAGGCCAAAACCCGTAATTGCTGCACATTCTATTTTGTTGTTTGTTGTGTAGTAAGTAGTGCAGTACGCAGATGTCGACCGAGCCTCGTTTCGTCGAGAGTGATTATCTACTGCAACCAAATGAGAAACTTCTAGCCTTCGAATACGTCATGAGAACACCTGCTTACACTCCTTCCAAAGTAAAGTGATCGTTGAATTCTTTGATTGCACACCGTTTCACTGATTTAGAGTGTGTCAATCACTGATTCTGCTACTCAAAACAGTACTTGCTTTTTATTCGACAAGCAGCTGTGCGGCCGCATCCAGTCGCACTACGTCGAAGCAAAGCCGAAACAACGGTGCGACGAGAAGACGATTGTGTCCGAGTACGTGCGACCGCAGTTCAGCGAATCGGATTGGGCGCAGATGTGCGAGCGCCTGGAAGGCTGCGTCACTCCAACTAAAGCGGCCCGGCCGGGCAGAGCGAAGATGTCGGTGGGTCGGTCGGAGTTCATGGCGCCGGAGCTGCGCCAGTTTGCAGACAACGACCACAGTCAAGAATCGAGCGAGACGCGTTTTGTACCTGCCTCGAAAGCTGTATACGGCTCTGTGCACAACTACTGCTCCCCTAAAAACGACACCATGCTCTTCACCAGTCTGCACAAAGTTCATTTTGATTCGCATGCAACAGGTAGGTTGTGCTTGTTGGCTTGTTCGGTGTGTCACTGTTAGGCAAGTTTGTTGCAGAGGCACCAGACGAGGCAGAAGAGATGTGGCAACCAGACAGAGTGAAAGTGATCCAAACTATCTCCGGTGAACAGATCCGCGTGTCAGAAATTTACCCTGCCTGCTGCACCTATCACAAAAAATGACCTACTGTGACACTGTTAGTTGATGTATGTGCTTTGATTTACTTGTCTACGCATTACTGACTGACTATTCTTTCTGGCTTTTGAATGAAATTTCTCAGCGGCAGTGTAGTTCGCATCGCAGTCAGAATGTTGCGGTTTGCGTCTGGATGCCACACTCTTCCCGGTCTACAGAAATAGCAGCGCGGAAGCGTGTGTGCATTAGCGAGCGTAATTAGGTAACGTAACAGTAACGCATAAGCACTATGCGTCAGTCTTCAGAACGAATGAAAAGAAAGAAAATTTTACCTTTGTTTTATTCGGTTCAAATGCCTAGTAACTGAACAAAGGGTTGTTGAAAAGTAAACTGAGAATGGTAAGCTTTTTATTTGGATTTGAATTGAAACTTGTGATACGTAGTTGAGGTTCCGTTTTTTGCGAATACTGACGGGAATTCGAATTTGATTTTTTGTTTTTGCGGTAAGTTTCGGGATTTGAATTGCAGGTTGTGGTACGGAGTTTAGGTTCCGTTTTTAAGGCAATTTTGGGGATTTGAATTGGGAATTGCGGTACGCAGTTCAGGTTCTGTTTTTGCGGGAATTTTTGAGGCTTTGAATTCAGAGTTGCGGTTCGGAGTTGATGTTCCGTTTTTGCGGCAATTTCGGGTCTTAGCCCTGAATGGTTTGCTGTGTATGCCATGCCATACCTATAACCGTCACATGTATGGCATACACAGTTATCAGTAAGACAATAGCTTTGTTAGGAAATTTAGTCAAGTGTAGGTGTACTAAATTTATTTTATTACGTTCTAAAGAGATTCCTTTCCATGTATTGTCATTACGTCAGAGACAGTTGAATGTCGGGTGAAAGAACGTGGCAGAATGCCAAAACTGTAAGTAGCTCACACCTAACCCAACTAAAATTTCAGTAAGCACCGGTTTTTCCACAAAAAGCAGACTAGAGAGACGACTCTATTTATACCAAATACTGGCAGATAGGATGAAGATCAGTAGAGTACAGTTAGTATACACAGCACAACAGTAGAGAAAAAGTCAATGAGACAGCGAAAACGAAGTAGTAGTGTATATCGGAGGTAAATAGAATACGTAGTAAGACCGGGCAAAATGAGTATCAGGTCTTGTTCTGAGTCTGCCACACTCTGCTGTCGTCGATTGCAATATCCTCAGGTGCCAGTCCCTCGCAACTGCAGCTCACTCGTGTCAGACAATGCCGTACGCCGGTAGCCGCGTCTATTTGGCCGGGCAGTATGTTGATGTTAAGGTCCAGCGACATTCGGCCGCTGCCGCACAAGTCGCATCTCTCGCCTTCTGAACTCTTGGTGAAGCCCGAAACCTGCGCGCCATAAAAATTGCCGGCGATGCCTTGGACTGCCATTAGACTTGCACACAGAGGTTGGCCGTTGGCCAAAATAGGTATCAGAGGTCGCTTGAAGTGGTCCAGAAACAGCTGGTCGTGTCTGTTGGCTATGCAACGCTGACTTCTCAAAGGTTCACCCCTCCTGTCCATTGCCGGCACTGGTTGCCCGTTGCTGTCCAGTACCAATCGGTCCTCGCAGTCATACAAACTGCCGTCCCGCACGTAAGCATTGCCCTCCACCTTTACTGGGTTCTCGTTGGAGTCCATCAAACAGGCACCGGTCGAGTCTACCAAGTAGGTGGTTTCAGAAACTCTCAGTCGTCCTCCGTCGTTGTCCTTCGCTTCGGCTAAGCTGCCGTCTGCGTTGCGCACAGGCACACCGTCGTGAGAGGCCAGATAAACTCCATCGGATAAAGGGTCGCCAGCGGTGTACACAAGCGACGTTGGTGGTGCTCGTGGACGCCACCACTCCGCGAACACACCTCGGTCTGATTCCACAGCCGCTGCATCTAAAACCAACACAAATGGTATCCTAGGAAAATAGCGCGGCAAAACTGAACAATGTGGGTCCCTCAGTGGCCGGACAAATCGATATTTGGTCTGGTCGACGCACCTATACTGATATGCGTCTCTAGTGGTACGTTTACGTTTGGAAAATAGGCCCTCCGGAGCGTGCTCTATACCGATGCGTCGGTCAGACCAATAATCGATTTGGCCGGCCACTGAGGGACCTAGATTGTTCACTTTTACCAAATTAGCCACTTTAGTCTTTAGAATATCTGACTTCCTAATCGTAACTAAGTCCGTACCTGTCTACGTACGTACAGTAAGCCAAAGTCAACCTTAAGCCTACCGTTGTCAAGTAAATTAGTTTAGTAATTTACTTACTATTTAATTTACTTGAACCTCCACAAAATAATTTACTTACTTTTTAATTTACTTTGACCGATTTACCAACAATTTAATTTGATTTTAATTTACTTTCAACTTCTAATTAAATTCTAATTTACTTTTCTATGCAAAAAATTGCCGAAAATACCACAAAATCACCAAATATCTGAGTATGGATTTCTAGTAAACTAGCACTATGATTTCTAGTAAACTAGCACTATGAATCTAACTCCATCCTTTTGTTAAGCTTCATGTTTTTGGTAAAATCAGTTGTTCAGAAGTGCATTATAATTATTTTTTCTAGGAGCAAAGTAACAGATGTAAAGCTTTGGCTAACACTGTAACTTATGGGCAGACCAGGATTTGACGAAACAAAGGGGTTTTCATGCATCAGTGCAGTATGTACATACAGTATGTACTACCACTACGTAAGGACAGTTACGAATGCGGTAAAGCTGGACCGAGAGCTTACCAGGTGCGACCACGAAAGCAGGTGAAATCGAAGGTTGCGAATCAGCAGGCACAGTGGGTGTGGGCGAGCTCAGTGTAATAACTTGCTCTGACTCTTCACTCGAATATTCTGCAAACACACGTACTCTGGCTCCTCACTAAAAATTAGACACCAATTACCTTTGTCACGAGCCTCTGGAACTGGAACAGGAGTTGGCACTGGTTTTGCAGCGTCCGCTTCAGAAACATCTGCAATATTTCGCATGTGCTACAGTATGACGGAAGGAAGAAAAACACACTCTTCGAAATTTGGCGTGCCTCTTCGGTCTCTAAAAGGTCTTCAAAACTTGGCCCGAAAGACTCGTCCCAGATTCTCTCCTCAGATTCATCCATATGCAGAGGCACCGGTATTCCTTCCCGATCATCTTCTGGACCAAAGAAATCAGACTCTTCAGGTAATTCTTCGAGCTCTTCCTTCGGCATGTCGGCGATTGGCTCTGCTGGTTCTTCGGCCACAAGTATTTGACTGCAATACACACTATGCGTAACAAGCTTAAATTCATGTACGGCACACTAGCCAAACACTGCATCTGCGACTGTGTGTGTGCAGTATTGGAAGTGTACCTCTGCAGAATGTATTTGCAGACACAGCGTAAAATCAACCACAGAAACTTTTTTCCGTCCGGTAGCTAGTACGTAGGTGCATGCCCAATAATTCTACACAAGAAAGAAGGTAGCGAAAGGTAGAGAAAGAAGAGAGAAAGGTAGCGGGGCTTACGTTGATATGGGGGCCTGGTGCTTGTAACACTGATGCAAGAAGTAGTGCTCAGAAGTGTCAGTTTTGGCGTGAGTCAGTTCGTCAGTAAACAAAGCAACGGCATTGAAGTCTTGACTGTCGTCTGGAGTTATGTGTTCGTGTGTGATCGAGATCTCAGGACGTCGCCACTCTGAACCCTTGTCCTTCTCTGCCTTTGATTTCCGTTCGTCCGCTGGAGAGACCTTTGCCTTGGCGGCCGGCGGTGACCTTGTCTTGGCATCCCGTCCTGACTCAATTCCTGTGGGCGATATCTTCAGGTCATCGGCAATCTTTCTTCCTTCAGAGGAGAGGGTGGCTGCTGGCCAGTCGAATGTTGAGGCTCGTTCGAACTTGAATCCACCTTTGCCTGACTCGCCATCGGATTGGAACGGCAGCAGACCGAGGATGTACTGCGCTTGCTGCAGAGAAGACTCGGCCAGATGACTCAATGCACACACCGCCTTCCCGGTTCTGTCCGTCATCTCTCCAGCACCGCCACACACAAAGCCAAGCACAACAATAAATTCTACGTTCTAAAACTACACACACAGTACAAACATACAGTATGTGCGTAGCCGTAGTAAGTACAGAATAAAGCAGGCCCAGTTTCTTCGACTGATACCACACTCGACAGTATTTCAAGTTTTGTTAAGGATGGAATCAAAATTCAGTGTATTGATGGACGACGGTTCGTTCTGGGAGCTTTTTGGCTGCTAGCTTGTGTAGGAGACTAACAGTACTGTCCGCACGAACGTTTCAGTGCTGTGTGCTATGAAGTACAATACAACGAAAGCCCAGAGCGTATTGAAAAAGTATAGCAGCTGGAAGAGTTGAAATCGTTTAATCTTATGGAAAATCGTCAGCATAACTGTTGTTAGTTGCGGCCAAAACCACTACACCAACTGTGCCGGCCTAAATTAGTAAATAAGAATGTGGGACGCCACTGAGCTGTGCTCTGTCATTGCAGGTTTGATTCCAATATTGCGTCACTACCCTCGCCAGCAGCAGTTTGTTTTGTTCCGGTTAACTTCTACACAACAAAAGCTAGGCAAGTAACATACTTGCGCTCGCAGCTGGTTATGGGCGCATAATTCCATGTTTTAGCCGAAGCGCAAACTATTCCCGCATAAGCGCAACCGTTTTTCTCGCCGAAGGCCGATTCCCCCAGCGCCGCGCCGATTCGATATCGCAACAAAATTGCCTAATAGCACGCGTCGTCTCACGCCCCTATTCAGGCGCGCATTCGCAATCAGCGGCGCAGTACACGCAGCATAGATTTGAGTGGCAAATTCAAACCAGCTGTCGCGCACGGCTCTTGGCGCGTGAATCCATATTCACTCCTCCCTCTGTTGCTGAGTTTTATGAGAGGAAAGTTAGAGGGCAGAAAACACGAAAGCCTAAAGCCTACAGAGTTGTAAACTGTAGGTAACTAAAAATCGGAATCTAATATAGCACGCTTTTTCTGAAAACTGCATGTAAACCTTCACAGGCTGTCATTACATTGTAGAGCATAATTTCTGAGGGCTACTGCAAAAGTCGCTGAAAGTTTGTGCCAAGTGTTGTTGGGGTTCCAAAAAGAGTGTCTTGCCGGCACAGTTGGTGTAGTGGTTTAGGCCACATAGCCACTGTGCGCGACGTCGTGCGCTCATCCTCTCGGCGCGGCAAGTTTCTTGCCGCAAAGAGTTGGTCGTCGGCACAAAGCTCCACCCAGGCCACCGAAAGCTGGTGACAGCTAGTAGGTAAAATGGGAACCGACTGGATCTGCCGTTGCACCGAAGCCACTCCACAAAGCATGCCGCGTTGGAGAAGAAGATATACGATGTCAGAACCGTTCTGAGAAACCAACTATGCCGGGAGCGCTCTGGCATATGGGGCACCGGCGGCCGTCGAGAGCTGTCAGCATGATGGCATCGACACGCCGGCCGCCCTCCTGGTGACCGGCGCCCAGCAGCATGGCTAGGAGTGGCTGGCAAGAAGGGCAATGTCCGAGATGACGAATCACAGGGGTAGCGAAATGGACCTCGAGTCTGATTGTAGGCCGAAGGCCCCCGCAAATCGGATCGGATCGGATCGAAGAGTGTCTTTGGTCGTTACTCTTAAAAATCTACTTTCATGTTAGGTACTTGTTGGTTGACAAAAATGTACAGATCTTGAAAGCAGATGCAGTGACATTTTCGCATATACTTTCTTGTTGTGTAACGAATTACTACTTGTGCTGTGTTGTCATTAAACTCTCTTTCGTTTCTTGGCCACATAGCGGCATTCACTGCGTAAACTGCTAACAGATCTCACTGAAAACAAGTGGAAATTTCAAAATGTACTTTGCTTTATAGCTCACAGTAGCAATTTTGGGTTAGGTGCAGCTGGGGGGAGAAAAATCAGGGAAGGTCAGAAATGGACTATACATTAATGAATTAACTTTGTTATGACTATACGACTCGGGAACGTGCCCTACGTATACTGATGCGTACCCCTAGGGGTATTTTTATATTTGGAAAACAGGCCCTCCGGAGCGTGCCCCATACTGATGCGTCTCTAGGGGTATTTTTATATTTGGAAAACAGGGCCTCCGGAGCGTGCCCTATACTGATGCGTCCCCCTAGGGGTATTTTTATGTTTTTAAAACAGGCCCCCCAGCGTGCCCTATACTGATGCGTCCCCTAGGGGTATTTTTATATTTTTAAAACAGGCCCTCCGGAGCGTGCCTATACTGATGCGTCCCCCTAGGGGTATTTTTATATTTGGAAAACCGGCCATCCGGAGCGTACCTATACTGATGCGCCCCTAGGGGTATTTTTATATTTGGAAAACAGGCCATCCGGAGCGTGCCTATAACCTATGCGTCTCTAGGGGTACTTTTATATTTGGCAAAACAGGCCCCCCGGGGCGTGCCCTATGCTGATTTAGTGATCATTAGACTCGCCAGGCGAAGGGCTTTCAAATGATATATGATATGACCATTTTGGACGATTTTGAAATTTTGGAATTTTGCCAAAAAAATTATCGATAATCGATATTTATCGATAGAAATCGTTAATTTATAATTAATTATGATCATTAAACACATTAGTTTTTGTTTGGGATCGGTTCCTGATTCCCCCCCCCCAGCTACACCTGATCCGCAATTTTTATTGTCTTTTAACTAAACATTGATAGATTCGGTTCAGCAGCAGAAAACACTAATTTTCGTTTTGGTGGGATTTTTTAGGGGGATTTTAGGTTCTGCACCTGGCAACACTGCCTCGAACGAACTTTCATCGCCCAACACAAAAAAAATATAAAAATACGAGTTAGCAAATGACATAAAACGCGGTTACAGTGTAAAACGACGGCATATGGAGGCGAATGGCCAGTGGACAGCCACAAGGGCTTTACACCGCCTTAAACAGACATTAGTAAAACGTCAGAAACTACACAAAGTTTAGGTACTGGTCAAAGTTTAGTTTTCTTAGTTCTCGAGTAAAAGAAGCAAGGTTTTGTGCTATGGTGACCTCATCTGGAAGAGAATTCCATGTTTTCAACGTTCTTAAAGCAAAGGAGTGTACCCTGCAATTTATGTAGCTTTCCAACGATGGCACAAACAGTTTATAAGTTCCTCTAGTTTTTGACACTGGATTCCAACTGAAAAAGTGATCAAAATCTAAATCCACCAGACCATGTACGATTTGGTATACATACTGGAGATCAATGACGAGCCTGCGACGTTCGAGTGTTTCAAGGTCCAGTAGTTTTAGCCTTTCTAGGTAGCAGCCTTGAAGACCAAGCATACCTGGCAATCGCAGTGTAAAAGCCCTCTGCACACTTTCAACGGTATTTACATCCTTGAGTAAATAGGGATTCCACACAGGCGTGGCATATTCGAGCCGCGACCTTACATAAGTTTTGTACATCTGTAGTAGGAATGGTGTGCTCCTATTTATAAAGGCACTTAGGATTAGTCTAGATTTCCTAGCGGCATCGCTGGCGATTTTAGCACAGTGTTTTGAAAAACTGAGATAGCCAAAACGGTCACGACCCACTAAGACACCAAGATCTCTCATTTCTGTCACTGTTTCTATCAGTACATTTTCAAAGACGTACTGTGCCTGAGGGTTTGAGAAGCCTAGGTGCAATAGAGCACACTTTTGTAGGGCTAACTGTAGCTTTATACTTTAACACCACTGGACAATTCTAGTTACTGCAGTCTCAAATTTTGCAAGATCATAGCCCACTTTCGGAAAAGCGAGGTAGATCTTACAATCATCAGCAAACATTTATATTTTTACGCCGGAGTTTTTTAGAATCTTTGGAAGTTCATTTATATAAATCAAAAAGAGCAAGGGACCAATACAGGATCCCTGAGGGACCCCACTAGTAACAGGTACAGTGTCAGATAGCACACCTTCGATCACAACCCGTTGTTGACGCTGACTTAAAAAAGCTGCAATCCATTTTAAAAGAGGTCCAGTAATACCGTAAGACTCGAGCCTGGCTAACAAAATACTGTGAATACAAGAGTCAAAAGCCTTTGCTATATCCATATAAAAGATTTCCACAAATAGACCGCTGTCCAGGTCTTTTGTCCAATCATTTACGCAAAGAAGTAGCTGAGTAACTGTAGAGCGTCTGGAAAGAAAACCGTGCTGACTGTCCGAAATTAAGCCTTCCTGTTTAAGGAAACCCAATAATTGCTCCTTTACTACTTGTTCCATTAATTTACAGCAGACAGATGTCAGGCTGATTGGTCGGTAATTTTCCACTTTCGAAGTTACCCCTTTTTTGTGTATAGGAGTCACATTGACTAATCTCCAACCATTTGGTATGTCACCATTAAGAAAGGATGACTCAAAGATCCTAAAGAGAGGAAACGCCATTTCAAACGCAAGTTTTTTGACAAACAATTGTCCCAATCCATCAGGACAACATGCCTGCCTGCTTTGCTACACCATTCTTTTGTCCACCCACCGTTTGTTTGCTGTGCCGTGCAACTTTTTTCTGCCAAACCCACTATGTAGTGCAATGCAATGGCTCTCTATCGGAGCGCTCTTTTCTTCACTCTTCCTTCTAGCAAGCGCGCCGCGTGCTCTCTGCGAATGCGCGCCCGCACAGAGGCGGTGAGACGACTTGTGCCCAACGATAAATAACAAATCAAAACCTTGGAGGTTGATAGTAAATGACCAGACAGAATGCCGCAGCACAACGACACGGAAACTGACGTGCAGGTGTGTTTTTCTTACTTTTTTTGTAAATTTAGCTATCCTTCTGGTCGCAATTGCGAACAATTTTCCATAGTGAAACAACGTCAAATCCGAACGTTTGCGAAACTTCAATTTAGTGTTTCCACTTAATTTTTTAATGCTGCGTACAGTAAACACATCCTGAATTTTTGTTTTATCGTGTTGATCTGATGACTGGACATACATATAACAGCTCCGGACCGACCTGCGGGGAGGGGGTTAAGGGATTTTTTCTCGAATGGGGGGTCGGGGGTTGTTTCGCCGCCAAGGTGGGGGTCCAAAATTTCTAAAGAAAAGCTCCAAAACACCTGGAAATGCGTTTTTAGCACGTTTTTTTCAGTAAGGACGCTAAAAATCGCTATTTTAAGCTGCCAAATAGCGTTGCATTTTAGAGCTAAAAACAAGCAAAAAATGACAAAAAGGGCTACCAAAAACCCCGATTTCTCTTAAAATCAGCAGTGGAAACGCCATATTCGGTTTACAAAAGCTTTTTAAGCGAATTTTAGGCTAAAAATAGTGATTTCCGAGTCAGTTTGTTGGTACTAATAGTACTTGTATTTTTGGTCGGGGGTGTGAGGGGCGGTTTGGCCTTTCCAGCAGGGGGTAGCCCCCCAAACTCCCCTAGTACATGTATGTGAGAGACAATGGGCGTGATGTAGGGTTGAGGGGATGGTAAGCCAAAAGTCCAATTTTTTACTAGCCTCATGGGGGTCAACCCCCTCTCCGCCCCCTTTGCCCGTGTCTACAAGGATGAGCAAAAAATTTCGATTTTTCAGTGTTTGTTGTGTTGAGTTGTTACAATTTGAAGAGAAGTTAAACAAACCAAACCGCACTCTAAAATTTACAGTGGTTTTGGAGCTATGACCTTCTAAATTTTAGTCCACAAAAGTCCTGTTTTATTGGCGAGCGATGATCGGATCCGTTTGTCAGCTTTGTCCGCAGCGTTCAGATAGGTTTTATTCGTACATTCAAGATATGTCAAGCGAAAGTACGTTTTCTGAGCTACAAAATCATCTGAACGTTTGCGGCTGAGAGCTTGTTTATAACTTGATTAAGAGAATGAGGCTCAGTAGCCCAAAAATTGTAAAAACCGACCGTCGCGTAATGTGCTGTACCGGGCCGGGTATAACTCGTAATTTTTTTGGCTGTTTTGCTTGCTTGCAAAATTTGCTCAAAAAATTACTCGCCAGAAAATCGGAGGGGGGTCGGAAAATCGTCTGGAAGAGGGGGTTCCCATCCGGGGGTCTGGCCTAAGTCAAGTGGGGCAGCCGCCCCTGTTTCTGTTGCATCCATGCATGGTCCGGGGCATACATGGGCCGGGGGGGTAAGGGGGGTATACCCCTCCCCCTCGGCCGGCCATACCCCCCTCGGCCGTCCAAACATACTCCATACCCCCCTCGCCGGCTAACCCCCCACCCCCCCCTCCCGGAGGGAGAAATTTTCGCTTATTTAAGGCAAAATAGGCGTTTTTTGGCCTTTTTTGGGGGACCCCCCCCCCCCCCCCGAGGTCTTCTCCCCCCTCCTACCCCCCCTCCGGATTTTTCCGGCCCATGTATGGTCCGGGGGGTTCCTAAACTGTCTCTGGGGTTAGGGGCTTTGGCCTTTCTAGGTAGGGGTAACCCCCTAGTACATGTATGCGACCAATACCCACTCGGCCGATCATACCCCGAAAAAGGAAAAAAATTCGCTTTTTAAAGCAAAATATGCGTGGCGAACTTATGGTAAACTGTTTCAGAAAAGACTCCAGGAATACAAAGAAAAGCAACACACTGAAGCAGAGCAGGTTGTCAAAACAGTTTTTCCACGCCGTGTTCTGGAATTAAACGAACTGCTACAGGTAATTAATCCCTTTGTGCAGAGGCACGATTCGTTTGAGACTTTCTTACCTTGCAAAAAGTTACTTAGCTTACCTTGAGGCAGACATGGGCAAAGGGGGGGCTGAGGGGGGGTTGGCCCCCCATCAGGCTCTGATCTACCCCCCATCGGCCGGCCGCTACCCCCATCAGGAATTTTTGGGAAGAATTTTGTATTGAAAATTATGATAAAAATATGCCTGGAATAGGCGTAAATGAGCTCAGAATAGCTAATTTTAACTTATTTTAATGAAAAATAAGCAAAAAACCCTGATTTTCGCTAAAAATCGGACTTTTTGGCTTACCACCCCCTCAGCCCCCCATCAGGCGCTCCTACCCCACATCAGCCCCCCATCAGGAATTAAAAATTCTACCCCCCATCAGCCGAAATGCTAGCCCATGTCTGCCTTGAGGTAATTATTTCCTCGAGGTATCTGATGTCTCGAAGTAAGTCAATAAACGAGAACTTAGTGTGTGTTAATCAGTACCAATATCGGAATAATAACTTCTCGGTAATAGAACATCAAGAGTAAGAAGTATCTGAGGTATGCTATTGATCCATTAGTGAGACAAGGTAATAAGTTGTGTGTTTATGTCGGTCGGAAGCAGACATGGGCTAGCATTTCGGCTGAGGGGGGTAGAATTTCCAATTCCTGAGGGGGGGCTGAGGGGGGGTAGGAGCGCCTGAGGGGGTGGTAAGCCAAAAAGTCCGATTTTTGGCTAAAATCAAGGTTTTTGGCTGATTTTTTATTAAAATACGTTAAAATAAGCTATTCTGAAGTCATTTACACCTAATCCAGGCATATTTTTATCATAATTTTCTATACAAAATTCTTACAAAAAATTCCTGAGGGGGGTAGCGGCCGGCTGAGGGGGGGGGTAGGTCAGAGCCTGAGGGGGGCGAACCCCCCCCTCAGCCCCCCCCCTTTGGCCATGTCTGGTCGGAAGTGAATTTCAACAACTTAGCGCCCAGCTAATCGATTACGGCAAGAAACCCCTCACTGCGGAATTGACGGGACAAGACCTAATTAAGCAATTTTTGAGCAACAAGTAATTTTTTTGTAATTTTACAATTTCAGACACTAAAATTGCCCGTAAAACAGCTGTACTTGAGCCCAAATTAGCGATTTTTAGCCGAAATTTGCAATTTTTTGCGATTATTATTAAGCGTTATATAGTGCCCACCCTCTCTCTAGAATTTGGGCTCAGACCCCCGGCCGGCGCCAGACCCTCCAGTCAGACATGGGCTAGCATTTCGGCTGAGGGGGGGTAGAATTTTCAATTCCTGAGGGGGGGGCTGTGGGGGGGTAGGAGCGCCTGAGGGGGGGCTGAGGGGGTGGTAAGCCAAAAAGTCCGATTTTTGGCTAAAATCAAGGTTTTGTTGCTTATTTTTCATTAAAATAAGCTAAAATAAGCTATTCTGAGCTCATTTACACCTAATCCAGGCATATTTTTATCATAATTTTCTATACAAAATTCTTCCAAAAAATTTCTGAGGGGGGGTAGCGGCCGGCTGAGGGGGGGTAGGTCAGAGTCTGAGGGGGGGCCAACCCCCCCTCAGCCCCCCCCCTTTGCCCATGTCTGCCTCCAGTCCCCCCTTGGATCACCTGTTACATGTATGGGAGACATGACCTTCCTTTTTCTTGGCATCGGTCGTACTTGGCTCCCTTCCAGCTATTGTTTACTCCCCGCACTAAAATCCAAAGTCAACTGCTATTACCTCTGATAATTTGTTGCTTCTTGACCGAACATCTTGTTGTCCTCAACTTAGTTCCTGCTTTTACTTATTATTTAACTTTATATTACCTATTTTTTGAGCTATTGTATTACCTAGAGGAACTTCTTACCATACATGTAACAGGTCATCCGCCGATGGGGGAAGGGGGGGTTGGGGGGGGGTCTGGCGCCGGCCGGGGGGGGGGGGTCTGAGCCAAAATTTTGGGGGAGGGGGGTGGGCACTAAAAAACGCTCAAAAATCGAGAAAAATCGCAATTTTTGGCCTAAAAATCGCCAAAAATCGCTAATTTGGGCTGAAATACAGCTAAAAAGTGCTGTTTTGCAGGCGATTTTGGCAATTTTTGTGTGTGAAAGTGTAAAAAATTGCAAAAATTTGCTCGAAAATTTACTTGCCAGAAAAATCGGAGGGGGGTCAGTGAAATCGTCTCGGGGGGGGGTCCCATCTGGGGGGGTCTGGCCTAAGTCGGGTGGGGGGGGCAGACCCCCCAGACCCCCCTGTTACATGTATGCTATGGGCAAAGGGGGGGCTGAGGGGGGTTGGCCCCCCCCTCAGGCTCTGACCTACCCCCTCAGCCGGCCGCTACCCCCCTCAGGAATTTTTTGGAAGAATTTTGTATAGAAAATTATGATAAAAATATGCCTGGATTAGGTGTAAATGAGCTCAGAATAGCTTATTTTAGCTTATTTTAATGAAAAATAAGCCAAAAAACCTTGATTTTAGCCAAAAATCGGACTTTTTGGCTTACCACCCCCACAGCCCCCCCACTCAGGCGCTCCTACCCCCCCCCCCTCAGCCCCCCTCAGGAATTGAAAATTCTACCCCCCTCAGCCGAAATGCTAGCCCATGTCTGTGTATTACCACACCCCATATTACCTCGAGTCACTATGCGGTGCCTCCGCACAGCCGAAACTTCCTCCGTTAGTTTTTTTCTGGCGTGACCTTGTTCTGCTTGCGCAGCATTCCATAACGTTTGCTGTTTGTCTGATAAAATAAACGGCAGTGCAGTCAGGTTTTTGCGGTATAGAGATCTCCAAACCCCCTCCGAATTTTTCGGGCCCATGTATGACTTGTGCATTTGCCTGCGAAAGCAGATGTGGTTGGTTGTGTTTAGAGCGAGAAATTCGACTGTGGCAGAATCAAAGACATAACATCAGTAGACGTTAACATTCCTCAGCCAGACGCGTTGACTTCTGAAAGTCCGAGTGCGAAGCGCCGCAAACTCGACTCTTCTCTCAATGGCGTCGTTTGCGTTGAAGGTTTCGTTTTAGCCTTTATTTCTAAGCACTGTACAGGCTGATTCGTTCAATCTTCATCATAAACCATAATCATACGTTGCGTGTTGCAACGCCGATTAAGTCTGCAGTTGGCATTGCAAACCGTCAGTTTTGAAATGTGGCCTTTAGTAATTGAACTGCTGCAGATTTGCCATTGACTTCTAGCGATACTACTCCTGCCGGCCGGCACAGTTGGTGTAGTGGTTTATTAAGCCGGAAAGCAGCTGTGCTGTGCAATGGGCCCTACGCACGTTCATCAACTCGACGGGACAAGTTCTTGTCGCAAAGAGTTTGTCTTCGTTACAAAGCCCAACCCAGGCCACCGAAAGCCGATAATGAAAACCGCCTAAAGCTGCCGTTGCACCTAAGCTACAGGGTGTCTCAAAAAAATGATCACATTTCTTTTTACTGCCATTTCCGCAAATTTTGATCAAATAGGCTGAAATTTTGTCTATAGGTGCAAAATTCGGGGAATTTTATGTGTTAAAGTTTGGTGCACTAGGCTTGACTCCCGAGAAATTTAAAAAAAAGTGAAATTTGTTAAATCAATAGTGAAAGCCGGTCACCGAAAAAATGATCACATTTCTTTTCACTGCCATTTCCGCAAATTTTGACCAAATAGGCTGAAATTTGGATCATAGATGCCAAAATTCGGGGAATTTTATGTGTTAAAGTTTGGTGCACTAGGCTTGACTATTTCTCGAGAAATTTCAAAAAAGTGAAATTTGGTAATTTCAATAGCGAAAGCCGGTCACCGAAAAAACGTTACATTACATTATCGACTAAACTCTAACGATAGCGTTGGAGTTCATGTGTCAACTTTTTAGACATGAATTACCCTGAGCTTCTGCGTTTACACTCCAAATTTCATCCAATTCCGACAAAAATTAGAAAAGATACAGGAAAAGGAAATGTTTCCATTTTTCGTGATCGGCTTTCACTATTGAAATTACCAAATTTCACTTTTTTTGAAATTTCTCGGGAATGAGTCAAGCCTGGTGCACCAAACTTTAACACATAAAATTCCCCGAATTTTCGCACCTATGCTCCAAATTTCAGCCTATTTGGTCAAAATTTGCGGAAATGACAGTAAAAAGAAATGTGATCATTTTTTTGAGACACCCTGTACAATAGCAACCACGCATGTGATGGGACAAACGGGAACGGGGACAGCTACCACTGAGACCCGCCCAGACTGACACCGAGCATGTGTTTAGGCTAGTAGCGAAGGCAGCAAAGGAAGGGCAGGATGTGGGTGTGCGTGATGAGCCCATATAGGCAGCCTAACATAGGGGCTAGGGCACCGCCCGGACAATCTATACGATACTAATCTTATTATTAACCTGTAAAACCGCAGAAAGAAATCTCCAACTTTGTGCAAATAACTTTCGAATGCCGGTACTAAAACGGAACACAGAACGTCGTGGTAGTGTTGCCATCCCTATGCGAAAAGAAAAGCCTATATTTTATGCTCAGATTTTCAGGGACAAAGGTAATGGGATTTGTTGCTGGCCCGGTTCCGTGCAATGCAGCGTTGGATGAGTTGGTGAATATTGTCAAACCGGTGCTTCGCGATGCTGTGGAGAGCGTGAACAAAGTGGGTGCATAGTGAATGCGCTAGGCGTAATTTAATTATACCGTTAAATTTAGGTGAAATTGTGGATTGTCTTGCTTATCCCTAGAATGGAAGATGGCAACAACTTTGGTGTTTCAATTCAGGTTTTTTACTTAGTCTATTTGACTTACATGTAACAGTTCATCCGCCGAATCGGCTGACAAGTTGGGCGCTCTGCCTGCTTAGCTGTGCTGTTGTTCTGAGCCAAAACAAAAAACTAAAATCACAATTTCAAATCAGAGTTCGGACAAAAAACGCTAATTTGGTTTCAAATTACAGCTAAAAATACCTGTTTTACAAACTTAGTAAGTCGTAAAATGACAAACAGTTGGCACACAAATGCTTCCAAGGAATATCGGTGTTGTTAAGTATGCGAAGTGGCTGGGAAATGCAATCGCTTCCTTCAGGAGGAGGTTTTGAGCGAAGTGCGTACGGTGGAAGCGGAGGCTGCAAGCTTTTTGGATCAGATTTCGCGGTATTTTCTCAGCCGGGGCAAGTTGGTGGAAAAGCTGGCTAAGTTTCCCCATGTGGTGTGTTGGCTTTATTCCGACTGCATTTGCAGTTTGAGTTTTTCAGGACGACTACAGACACGGAATACAAGACCTCGATGAAAAACAGTTCATCAACCTTCGACTGGTTTTACTAGAAATGAAAAACCACTACGTAAGATCTGCACTTAACACGTACCACTCTCACTGTTCGCTCTGCTTCAGGCAACCTTGCATGACCTTATCATGAAGAATATCGAAAAAATTAAGAAACCTCGTACAAGCAACATGGAGCATTTGTACTAATTCTCTACTGGTCTATGTGCAGTAAAGTTGCTGCGTGAAATGCAGTAAACCTTGTTCGCCACCGATTTTCTGGCCGTGCTAGCCTCTTTTCTGTCTTCCAACCAATTGTTTCTACATCGCCGCGTACGAATTTTTTTAGGATAAACTGTTCGTTCATTTTGTAACTAATTCTATTTTCGTCGGAAAAAGCGTCTTGGAAAAAGTATCTTTCGCTTCAGTTTCAAAATGTTTGCTATTCATGTAAAAAGTCATAAATTATGACTTTCTACATGAATAGCAAACATTTTGAAACTGACGATTGAAACGAAACTGATTTATGACTCATAATGTGATGTGAAATTTTAAGTAATACGTTTGTACCTGTAGGGCCTGCAGAGACAAAGGGTGCATCGGGAGCAGCCGAGCGAAATAACTTTATCAGTACCGACTTGTACTATCCGGTGTGCTACAGTGGCTCTGACATCTATGAGAAGTGGCTGTTTGGGTTCGAAGGTCTAAGATCGGACACCAGTTGAAGCTGAAATTGCGCCAAAGTCGGAATGGAATGTATGCGGAATAGTTAACCAACAACCTAATTTTGTCCACTCTGTACAAATGTCGGCGCTGGTGTCACGCTACAAGAAGCTGGTCAAAAGCTTTCGATATATCGGCGTAAGCTACATCAATCACTTCCTTATTGTCTAACATTAAAGTCCACTCGTTCATGCATTCAACAAGTTGAGTCATACATGTACATTGTACAGGGTGTGCCAAAAAAAACAACCCAGCAGAGTTTTTGCTGTAGCAACCGCAAATCTCAACTGATTTGAATGAATCCTCTTTTAAATGAAAGATAAATAAATTCTTGAAAGATTGATGTACCATGTATTAAGGTAGCCTGCTTAGTTCCTGAGATCTGAAAACAGAGATTTTGGCAATGAACAAGCGTGATAAAGAACAACCCTGCAGATTTTTCACTTTTGCAACCATGAATGTCAACCGATTTGAATAAATCCTTTTTTTAATGAAAGACTGATAAATCCTTCAAAGATTGGTGCAATTTTTATTGAGATTCACAGTTTAGTTCTTGAGATATTTGCCTTCTAGTCGAAACAGGTTTTGGCAAGGAACAAGAGCGATTCTGTTGCATTTCATAATAAAGCAGATTCCTAGTGCTAAGGCTAATGATACTTTAGTGTTGAAGTAAACAGAGTTTTTGTGTCACCTGTAAAACCTCCAAGAGCCCTTAGCAGTAGCAGGAATCCGTTTTATTACGAAGTGCAGAATAATAAAAAAATCCCTCTTGTTCACTGCCAAAATCACTGTTTTGATTTTGAGAGCCAATATCTCAGGAACTAAGCAGAGTACATTAATGAAAATGTCAGCAGTCTTTTAAGGATTTATTTATCTTTCATTTAAAAAAGAATTCATTGAAATCGGTTGAGATTTGCGGTTGCTACAGCGAAAAATCTGCTGGGTTGTTTTTTTTTGGCACACCCTGTAGTTGGGGGAATAGGGGGTGTTTTCCCCAGGCCCGATTTTCGGAGAAAATTCCCCCCAGCCGGATTCTGGGAGAGTGATTTTTTGAAACCGAAACCCTATTTTAGGCTTCTAAACCTGCAAACAGGGTTCCAGAAGCCCTGATTAGGGTTTCAGAGAGCCTAAACAGGGTTTCGGAACCCAATTAGGGTTTTAGAAGCCCTAAATACGGTTCAGAAACCCTAATTTGGGTTTCTAAGGACAAAATAGGGTTACAGAACTCTAAATTGGGGTTTCTGAGCCAAAATAGGGCTCCGGAACCCTAATTTGGGTTTCAGAGAGCCTAAACGGGGTTTCTGGAGGCCCAAAATATGAAATGAAATGCAAATTTTGGCTCAGCTATTCAAGTATTGGGCATTGCGGGTCTCACGTATTGGTATTGGTTTTTCAGGTATTGTTCGCACTCTACTTCTAAGCCTGAATCAAGGCCTTGAAATCCGTGTTGGTTGGCGAGTGGTGGCTTTTCCAGCTTCGGATGTTGCATTTGCCTAACGAAGTTTGTATTATGCCAAATTGTTTTGGCGCAGTTTGCTAACTTTGCCTGAGTGAAGGCGAACTTTTTAAAACGAAAAACTGACCTAGCTGGGCCCTCGCCCTCCCCATCGCTGGCCAAAAATTTGGTGGTTTTTTCGGCAAATTTTTTCCGTCCCATGTATGGATAGAGTACATACATACGTTGAGTTGAATATAGCTAAAACCGGAAAAATGGCTTTTATAATTTTTGGAGCCAGAAAATAGACTATATTACTGGTATTCGTATTTAAAGCGGTAGATGTATTAGACTAAATTGAATATATAACAGCAGACCAGTATAAACAGATACAGTAAATTCACAGATAATCAGTAAACAGCTTGTATTCCCTGTATTGACTTATTTTGTGGGCTCGGTAACTTCTTCAGTGGCATGTGATCCTTGTCCCGTTGAATTGGAGACTTGTGTACTGGCTTTGGCCGTTTTCTCTGCCATTCCATGCACAGGAGTCGTTGCTCTGGGCGTGGTGGGGCTGTGGGCATTTGCCGTTTCATCTTCCTCGTCGCTCTCCAGATCTCGAAAGTATTTACTGTCTTTTCCCTTGAATCTGTGGTAGCAGCGTCCGCCGGGTTCCCAGTCGTACGGTTCCCCCCACTTGTAGTGTTTCCGAAAACAGACGGCCTGTAGCTGGTTGTTGATCATTTCGTAGTTGGGCCGCGTCATGTAGTTCAGCTTCCTCAGATGCGATAAGATGGCGAAGAATTCCTGCGGACACTTCTGAAGCAGTTGACGGTCAGAGACGCTGGCTTTGAGTTGTTTGGCAGTGTCCTTGTCTTGGTCGCGCCAGGGCAGACGGCCGCGCACCATCTCAACGCTCATGTACAGCAGCGACCACAAATCGTCGTGTCTTCCTTGTTCCATGCGTCTGTGCACGTTCATCGAGCAGTAGCGCGGAGTGCCTCTGAACGGCACGTCCGGTCGTGGTTCCCGCATCACTCCCACCCCGTCAGCCCGCACTATCATCGTTTGTCTCACCAATCCAAAGTCCAGCAAATAAACGGTGCGCGTTGCATTGGATGTGGCGCCCAGGGCGAAGTTGGCCGGCTTTATATCTCGGTGCACGTAACCTCTCTCGTGTAAACTCTTGAGTCCTTGTAGACTTTGAATAGCTAATCGCACAGTCGAACTGGTGCTCAAGCGTTGGCGGGTACAGGCTCGACGTAGCTCTAATAGGTTCAGTCCCACTTTGGTGATGATCATGAAGTTGAATTGGCCGGTCTTGCCCCAGTCGTACAATTGACATACGTGCGGTCGGTACTGCATTTTCTTAAGAACATGGACTTCCATACGTAATACTTCGTCCTCTTTGTCTGCCATCCGCTTCTCACATTTGAGCGCCGCCACTTTTCCGCTGTTTCTGTGCTTAACCTAAACACACAGGATCTGCGACGTAGACAATTACCAAAATTTTCTACGCACCTCATAAACCGACCCACATCCTCCCTCTCCGAGTATTCCAGTCACAACCCACTTGCCTTGAACCAATGACCCAATCTCCAGATGAACCCGCGTTTCCTCCTGAGACTCTGTCGATAAATCTGACATAACGTATACACTAATTACACAACACAATCTAAACAAAACAATAATGGATCTGCGAAGAAGACAACTACTTTATAGCTGTGTGATACAGTACGCACGTATGCGTTTACCGAGAAGATCACAAATCACAGCTGGGCAGTCACTCATTGAAAGTGTACAGACACTCTAAGAACAGTTATGCCATATCCAATCGCTCACCACCTTGTTTGACTGGCTGGCTGGCCCCGCCACAGCCGACGTCAGTGTCCAAAACGCAACTGCGGAAGATTAGCTGATGTGGGTGTACGTACGTGCAGTAGCTTCGCTTCTAGGGGGTTGCTGGTGGCCGGACCTGCACCGTTGGTCTTCGATTGACCTCTACAGTATTTTAGCATACTTCGTTGATATTAGCCAGATTCATGAGATAACCCTGCTTGCCGCCTCTAAGTTCCTTAGCCTTGGCAAACACAAGCACAGCACTAGTCCACCCAAGAGTCAGTCGGGCGTTGATGTCTCCTCCTATGTGGTACTAAAATTGTGCAGTAGTAAACTGAGATTTCTTGATGTACGTATAGAATAATACCATATAAGTTGCACTGCACATTTTTCGTTTAGTACGTAGTGCGTATGCACAATCAAACCGGCAAGCCACTCCTTCAGTTTCAAAAGGGAAATTCTATCTCGAAGGGGAAGATCTACGTATTTCGCTCACTTTTCAGAACAAACTTCCGTGGGAAGAACCCTATCGATATAATCTTTCCGGGGGAAGAAAATCGGGGGAAAGACGTATCACTGGCACACGGGCGGAGACCGCCTGGCTGGGTTATCAAACCGTTTAAAACTGTACCTAGACACAGACAGTACAGAAACATATATGCTCGACATAAGGTCAATCTGTATGGCATTTAGGCCACGTTTATCACCTTGGTCGATTGAGTGAGTGGGTTATGGAAAACCAAGTATTACGAAGTTTCGTGAGTCTTGGCAAAAGAATGCTGTGCCTAAATACGTAGTCCGTACCCACCCAAAGTGGTCCAAAATGAACCAGTGAACGGACGTACAGTACAAAAGTTTGCCCAGCGCGGTATGACCCTGTCTTTGGACTACATTCGCTTCTACGGCTGAAACAGCATTTGAAACGCAATCCAGACAAAACCCAGAAAAGATAATCTGTAATAAAACGTATTGTAAACTGAAACTTAGGTTCTGCTTTAATTCTAGATTATAAGTTTCACTTGTTCAAAAGTAGACTAAGCATGGAAAAATACATCAAGAAACTCTTACGGCATGACATATCTTCTGCTTACCTTTTTTCTGTTTACTTCAATTCACTGCGAGTCTGTATCCTAATAGAGCGGAAATCGCGGCAGCTAGATCCCGTACAGATAAATTTCTCCAGATTCGTACTGGTAAATGAGTAGAGTTGTTGAACTTCAAGTCCAAGGAATGATATGTCCTTTCTTTGGACGCCCACGACCACGCCTTCCTCTTCCTTCCTCCATCTCTCTTGGCCTGCTTTCCAGACCAAATTTGGAGCTGGTTAAGCTGAGGTCAGGTCACAAGCAGTCAGACCAAATCTAGAACTGGAAACTGATAACTCAGCAGAACACTGCGCACCTAGTTAGTAACTAACGTCAGGACTCACCTACCCAAACGCACTGAATTTTTCAATAACATTTATAGCGAAATTTTTGTTTAAACTCAATTTCCTGCTCACACTAAAACTATTATAAAACCTATTTTTTCTGACCCGAATTTTGTACGTATTTTTTCAGGGTGCTCCACTCCTGCTGCACTATTTTTGTCTGTTCTATTTTAGTCTGAATTTTCAGGAATATACTCACTTCCCAAACAAATGCGGCCCTCTCTCTTTCTCGGGTGCGTCGTTGGTATCTCCCGATCAAAGTGGCCCATTGTTTAGGCGGTCTGTACTGTACCAAAGTGGTCCAAATGCAATTTCAGATTTTTCGGCTTCTGCAAAGCTGTGAAGTGAAACAGAGTCTTCTTTAAGCACATACACATGACCTAACGTAAAAAAACCGAAGATTCGGATTAACCTATTCCTTGTTTGGCAAAAGGCCGTTTTCATTTCGCTCCCGTATTCCTTGAGGTGGCTAGAAGAGAAGGAGGAGCAAGAGGAAGGATGGTGAGAAAGAGAAAGAATGTGAGAACGAGAGTGATGAGGCGAAAGAGAGTGGTGAGCACTAAGATGAAAAGGAGAAAGAGGTTGAAGAGGACGATGAACAGGAGGAGAATGAGTAACAACTTCGTAGTAATTCGTGCATTTGCTTAGCAGTTGTTCCTTAGGTCCGGTTTTTGTGGATTGAAATATTGAAATAACCGTGCTAACGCAATCCATTAAGCGAAAATGGTCCAGAACCATTGTTAAGAATAGCATTTACGGTGTAGTCTATTGTATCTTTTGGAATCACCAACATAGTTGAACAAATGAGAATCCGCAGTCCCTAAACACCACAGATAGTAACGGTGATTCCAAAAGGGTTATACAGGAAAAGAAGGTTGCCGACGAACTTAGACAGACAGACAGACAGCAAGTGCCACACCGGGTTACGGTATGAATGTTGAAATTAACGGACAGACCGCCCCAATACAGCAAGCAACAGGTTATAAAAGAAAAGCAACCGTTGAAAAAACGTTGCCGGATTTAAGAGTGCATTCCCGGATCAGTTGGAAAGTCTTGCTACGGGAGGAAGACGGACACTGTTGGTGTTGAGCAGAGTTAGCATCTGATAGCGAGCGTCTATACATAGCATAACAGAGAAAGCTGTGAGAAAGACACAAGCGGACTCGTACAACGAGCAACAGTGGTGACTTCCTCGTGTGAGTTTGATTTACGTACCCAGAATTCCAAGCAGACATAAAAAACAGTTTCTTTGTTATACGCACTGCTGAATCAGGGTTGTTCGGTATAGAGTAAACGCTAAAATTTCTGTTACCTCTCTTCTTAGATTGCTCTGTACGCAATCGTGAAACCAAAAAAAGTAAAAGGCCCAGCAAAATCCATGCAATAAAAGAAGCAAGCAACATAGTGATGAAGGAATCTGAAGGTCTGTCACTTGGGCAGCAGTAAATTTCCAATGTTTGGAGATAAATTACTTCATCATCTACCGAAATTACCTGTTGTGCCTGCATTTTCTTCTTGTGCTTGGTCAAGAACGCTTGAACCATGAACTGCTATGCTTGTGACTCTGAAGCCCAACAAACACGAAACTGTGTCAGCCAGGTCTCTTTCCGACAGAATTTCCCCCGCTTCGTATTGATAGATTACCTGCGGTATTTCTTTTATTCCCAAGGAACGCCGAATCCCGTCTTTGGACGACCACGGCCACGACGTTGCATTTTAGACGAATAGCTAAATAAACTGGAACTACTTACAAATCTTCCCACTACAAAAAGTCTCAAAAACACGTCTGCACCAGCACACCGGAAGAATCAGTCAGGATTTCCAAAAATAAATGGAATTTTTGTTGTTTAGACGGTTTCACGCGTTGAAATACCGTAGAAGCGATCGCAAAATATATCTAACGGGCCAGCTAAATTTTGTTCGATTTGCTAAATAAATCTACCGCCTGCTAAATAGCGCTAAATATTGATCCGGAGATCACCGGCCCGCACCTCTTTCTCGCTCTCGTGTGCTCCTTCGGCTTTCGTACATTTTGTAAAAACAGTCGTACGTGCAGCTTTTCTGTGGCGTCAGACGGTGATGATCTTTTGAAGAAGAAGCAAGAAGTGAAAATTGGAGGCCAGCCAAATCTCAGTTGAATAGGTTGCAATGAAGTTAAAGAAAATCACTCAGGTGTTGCCTGCCACCTTTGCTTGGCTGTTGTTGTTAGTGGCCACCGGGGCCTTCTTCTATCTTGTGTACGTTCACTGTTCTTTTCTCTTCAACCCAACAAAAATATTCTGCTTTCAGTGTGCCGGACTTCATATCAGTTTTTGACTCGAACGGCTACATTCTGTGTAGTATAGAAGCTTTGGTAGCAATATTCGTTGTTTCCAACTTTCTTATGGCTACTGTTATGGACCCAGGCATTTATTCTAGAGGTATATGATGGCAGTCCACCTGTTTTCTTCATTTCCATCTGCATACCGGTGCTATTATTTTATTAACGAATTAATGGATTGACGAATCAAAGCTAAAACACTGCTTTTCGGCTCAAAGGCCTGAATGACAGCTTTTAGTTAGTTGCATATCAGTTAGTTCTACAACTGTACCTCTTAATTAAAAGCCAAAGACTTGTTTCAGCTGATTATAGCTCCTAAAAGGCAGAAATGATCATATTCTGACTCTACAAAAAGCATTCAATTGAAAATTCACACCTGAACTGAAAAATTGCGCATGCATTTTTTCCAAATTAACCAAATCCGGATTAACGAATCACTTTACTGTACAAATTTCGAAGTTGGGCCCCCAAATCTTCTGTCCGAATTAACGAGTCATATAACATGGGGGAAAATTGCCACCTGGCCTAATCTTGTCCGGAAGGCGAATATCCGGATTAACGAGATATGTCTGTATATATTATTAATTAACTTCCTTAAGACTATACAACTCCGGAGCGTGATATTCATTCCCCCTAGAGGCATTTTTATATTTGGAAACCAGGCCCCCAGGAGCGTGCCCTGTACTAATGCGTATCTAGGGGTATTTTTCAAAACAGGACTCCCGGTGGCGTTCCCTATGCTGCTGTAGTGAACATTAAACTCGTCAGGCGAAGGGCTTTCAAATTATGTATAACATGACCATATTTTGACGATTTTGAAATTTTGGAATGTTGCCAACAAGTAATCGATAATCGATATTTATCGATAGAACTTGTTAGTTTGTAATTAATTATGATCATTAAAAACAATAATTTCTGTTTTGGATCGGTTCCTGATTTTTTTCCGCCCCCAGCTACACCAAATCCCAGTATTGTCTACCTATAGCATATGTAGCGTATGTCATAAATAGAACGTGCCTGCTCATTTCGATTGCATTTATCCCCAAGCCGATTCCCTCCTCATCTTATTTTTTGGCCGGAAAAAAGATTGTATGAGCAGACCAGCGATTGGGGTAGACCGTTTTCCCGTGCAAAATTTTCGGTGAGGGTGTTTGGTCCTTCGACGTGGTCTCTGTGGTGCGAGACCTGGAAAGTGAGGGAGTCATGAAAAAGTCAGGGAATTTAAAAAACTCAAGGAATCAGGGAAAAGTCGGGGAATTTGGTGTCCGGTTGGGGAAACAATTTGATAGCAGCAGAAAAATCTCGCCGCCAAGTGACCTCATAATGGTATACAAGATAGTTGGTGGACTTGTTGATCTGTCTAGAGAAAGCTTTTTCCAATTTGCGCAAACCACTACTCGTGGACACCAGACATGGGCTAGCATTTCGGCTGAGGGGGGGGGGGTAGAATTTTCAATTTCTGAGGGGGTAGGAGCACCTGAAGGGGGGGGGGCGGAGGGGGTGGTAAGCCAAAAAGTCCGATTTTTGGGATTTTGGCTAAAATCAAGGTTTTTTGGCTTCTTTTTCATTAAAATAAGTTAAAATAAGCTCATTTACACCAAATCCAGGCACATTTTTATAATTTTCTATACAAAAATCTTCCCAAAAATTCCTGAGAGGGGTAGCGGCCGGCAGAGGGGGGTAGGTCACAGAGCCCGAGGGGGGGCAACCCCCTCAGCATCAGCAGCCCCTTTGCCCATGACTGGTGGACACCACCTTAAACTGTTCTTGAAAAGGTCAAATTTAGACCTAAGGAAAATTTTTTCTCAAATCGAGTTGTTTAATGTTGCAACGAGTTACCATCCGAAATTATTGAAGTGAATACAGTCTCACTCATTATTTAAGTCGAAGCTTTTAACACAAGACCTCAGCAAGTTCTTTAGGGGTGGGGCAGTAGCCGGTCAAACGGTCGTGTCCGCCCCAGGATCTGTTGAATGATCTGTTGTGTTTTGACGATTAAAACTAACTATCTAACGGTCTCGTCAGAACTTTGCACACCACCCTTTTGAAACCAGAATTCTGACTTTCTACTGCTACTTAAACTGGAAATTTGCCCTCAGAATGCCGTTTAAATGCGTTTTTCAAAGGCAATTTTTATAAATTGTCTGGTGGTTGGTGTTTCCTCACCCTGTTGGTCAGGGAAAGGTCAGGCAATCTTGCTATGCAATAGTCGCACGAACCCTGGAAGAGGGGCCCAGGCCAAGCTAATTTATTTTCCTCATAATTTCAAAGTTCCATACCAACAACCAAAATGCTAGCCCAGGTTTGTAAGCTATACAAATTAAAACTTTGTTAGATATTTTAAAAATTACTTTTCTGTTGTTTGTACGGTTAGACTGAAATGAGCTAGAAACGGAAAGTGTAGAGAAGAGAGACTGTTTGTGCGTTTGGTAAAGTTACGTCTTATTCAGCGACTCGAGCCGAAGAGGCACAACAGGACGAATTTCGATCGCCGTTGTACAAAAATGTAGAGATTAATGGGATAACTGTGCGGATGAAGTGGTGTGTTACTTGTCACTTCTACAGACCGCCTCGCTGCAGCCATTGTTCTGTTTGCAATCACTGCATTGACACATTCGACCACCACTGCCGTGAGTTTCTCTCTTTTCTAATTAACAATTTGGCCTTTCGTAAGACTTTTGGCACCTAGTTGTCAGGTATTGATCGTTAAACTTTCAACAGGTGCATGTGAATTTAATTTCAGACCATTTTCTTTAAGTTTGAGCTAGGTTATCCAATTTCTGTTCTTTTGAATTTTCTCCGCAAACTACAGCTGTCGCGTTTACTGGCTTGCTGCTGCGCAAATTTTCAGTCGTATAGAGAAAACGAAACTTTCCAGCCAGGTAATACGAGCTTGCACACGGTGTAGGTGATTTGTTAGTGGTGTGGTGCTAGCCTAAGTACACAGGGATGTCTGCATCTGTGCATCGTATGGCCGCCATCTGGTTTGCGTTTTATTTTTATTAAAGACTTTATTTTTCAACGTTTAATTATGCTGCACGTTTTCAAATAGCCTTGATCAATCAAGTCAACCAAAGCTGAGCTGCTAATTCGCCATGTTAGCCGAGAGCTGGCATTGATCTAGAGATGTTGCACTGCGGGTAGCGTGAAATGACAATTGAGTTAGCGCTCAATGACAGATTAGATTAGGGCGGGGTTTTTAGTTTATGCCTTCACTTTCCGGGGACGGTGCTAGTGTAGTGAGCTGTGTGTTGAGCAGATGTTTTGGTGGCCGGTTGCATTGGCTGGTGTGGTGGCGCGTCGGCAACTTAATTTGAGCGTAAACTATTGCGTTGGGTGCGATCGATCTACGCAATCACCTTTGAGGCGGTGGCTTAGGCCGAGAAAAAGCGCCATTATCGATTTGACTGTCGTTGCAGCCTGGGTGAACAACTGCGTCGGAAAAAGAAACTACCGCTACTTCTTTGTCTTTCTGCTCTCGCTCACCGTGCACATGATTTACGTCTTCTCACTGTGCCTCGTTTACACGCTGCACAACAGGTAAGATTCGTTTCTAACTACTAGCAACTCAGTTTTCAAATCTTCCAACGGAGTCTAAAGCAAATTTTAACTTTGTGTGGACTTATCTGTCAGTCTATACATATAATCAATAAGTAACGTGTTTCATACAAACTTGTTGCATTTATGTAATATCCGAGCGTAACGCCTAGATTCCGTCCGTCTCCCTATCCTACGCCGTCCAATTTATAGAAGTTGTTTGTTATGGTTAACCACAGCCATTTTCTCGGTGCCGCAAAAACGTCTCAAATGTGGAGGGGCGTCGTTATATTATGGAGATCCGATTTATGGAGGTTCTACTAAAGTAGCACAGCAGAAAATTTGCTTTCTATCCTTTTAAAACATCTGAAATAGAAAAATGTACAAATTTTCTGTACAGACCGATCTGAGCTTGTAATCATTTGACCGAGCTGAGCAAGTAATTGGGTACGGGGGTGTCAGGTATTGGGTTTTTGATGTTGTTGTAACCTTTTCTCTTTTCGGACTAGGAGTAGCCAACTGCTATAGAGCAGGAAGAGAGACAAGGTCCGGCAGCCTCCTTTAAACTACAATCCTCCCCATTGCTGTCGATGTGTGCAAGACAGCGTCAGTTTGGTTCCCATTTATCTACTTGCCATTGCTGACTTTCGATGGCCTGGGTTGGGGGGCTTTACTGTCGACTGCCAATCATCCCCTCGACAGGTTTTCAGGTATTATTCGCAGTCTATTCTCCACACAAGGTGCTATGGCATTTCATTACAGCTTTGTATTTTACTTATTCTTTTAGAAATGATCTCCTCACCAAGGCCAATGTTTCGAGTTTGTGTTTGATGGTGATTTGCGGATTGCTTTTCCTTCCAATCATCGGTCTCTCCGGCTTCCACATCGTGCTTGTCACTCGCGGCCGAACCACCAATGAACAGGTAGCTCGGCTCCTGAGCTACCGTCGTTATTAGCCTGTTCCCTCTGTTTCAGGTGACGGGCAAGTTCCGCAGCGGCTACAATCCGTTCACTATTGGTTTCTGCAACAACGTGCTGAAAGCGGTCTGCACCACACAATATCCTACGTACGTGCAGATAGCGTTCGACCGGAGTTCCGGTTCCGGTGATAAGGGGTGTCGGAACCGGGATTTTTTGCTTTTTATTTTATAAGAAAGCCGTTAAATTTCATGTCATTCCACTGAAAACAAATAAAATATTATCATCTAAAAACTGTGTAATTGTTCTTAAAAGGACTAGTTTTTTACTTAAAATGTATTGTTTACTGCTCATTTGCTCCGGCTCAAATGGAACCTGCTGTTTATACGGTAGTTCTGATGGCAGTTCACAAGTTTTACATTGAAAATTCAATAATGGATGTTTGTTTTTTAAAGGCCACCATCTGAACTTTTAAAGAGACTATATTTTTTTCACTAGGTTAATTAATTAGAAGCAATTAGAGTGCGAACTGGTATTGGGGTGTTTTCGAGGTATTGGGTTTTTGCCCCCACCGCAATACCAAATACTAATTGGGACCGAAAAGATCGATGTTGACCTGAAAAATTTATCCAGAAAAATCGAAAGGGTTGATCGATATAATTAGGTTTAGGAGAAGCTGTTTTTGCGTTAATCAACTAAAAGTTAGTAGAATTTCTTATAGCGTCCCGCTTTTCTAAGTAGTGGCAGTAATTAATTTCCCTGTTCTTAGCTAAAATAAAAGTTGTGCCATTTCTAACGATACAGAATGTATCAGTACCGTACATATACGTACGTACCCAGGGCTGTGGGGGTGGTACATCCTTTTCGCCCGAGTTAGGAAAAGAATTCATCGAAAATAAGGAAAGCGATTGAACTATACATTGTCGAGTACTAAGACTGTTAATTTTTGCTAATTTTACTCTCAGAATGGCTTTTAACGCTTTCTCGTCTTCAAATCTCGTCTTCAGGAATCTTCAAAACTTTAATCACAGTGCAAAAGATCCTGCCGGCATCACTGAAATGCAATTTTTGCGTACCTATGCAAGTATTTAGGTATTGGGGGTCTCAGGTATTGGTATTGTGTTTTCAGATATTGTTCGCACTCTAGCAGCAATCAATGTTTTGCGGCATACAGGTGCATAAACACTCCTAGTTTAGCTAAAGTATATTTTGTTTCACTTAAGCCTCGCTTTAACTTCTACAAAATACTCTAAAGTTGTTGTTCTACTGCAACATGTGGTGTGAATTTTTCGATGCTTTTAGAGAAATTTCAAATTTTAACCCAATTTGGTAAAGTTCCGGTTCCGGCGGAATTGGCTAGTTCCTTTTCCGGTCGATAGCTACGTGCAGACGACAAAATGTGTCCCGATTATTCGTTTAGCCTGTGTTTGTTTGCAGTTACATATCTCACGTGGGCCGTCAGCTGGAGCCGGACGCCTTGGTGGCCGAGGGTAGAATTTTAGGCACTATTGACATGACTAAACAAGTTACTGTGTATATTGATGATGCCAAAAGGCAACCGGTGCCGTCGGGAGACGCCAAGTACTCTTTGGTAAGTCACTTACTCTGCTCCTATCACAGACTGGCATAACTGTCAAGCTCTTAACGGCATGGCACATGTGGGTGGTCTGGTTCCGTTACCATCGGTTAGACATGGGCTAGCATTTCGGCTGAGGGGTGGTAAATTTTGAAATCTTGAGGGGTAGCGACGGCTGATAGGGGTTTGAGGGGATGGTAGGCCAAAAAGTCCGTTTTTTACTAAAATCAATATTTTTAGGCTAACTTTTCGCTAAAATAGTTTAAAATAAGCTATTATGAGCTCATTTACACCTATTCTATGCGTACTTTTGAATAGTTTAAAATAAGCTATTATGAGCTCATTTACACCTATTCTATGCGTACTTTTGTAATTTTCCATACAAAATGTTTCCTAAAAATTCCTGACGGGGGTAAGTCAGAGCCTGAGGGGGTCAGCCCTCCCCCTTTGCTCATGTCTGCCATCGGTACCGTATTATGGTAATGAGCCGCTAAACAACAGTGCCCGAACGTGGGTCACTAACGTAGCTTGACCATGCATGTAACAGGTCAATCCACCTAAGGGAATTAGGGGTTGGGTTAGATTACGCTAAACGCCGGTATTCTGGACTAAAAAGTGCTAATAGGCGCCCAGATACAGCGAAAAATATGTTTTTAGAGGCATTTTCGTGCCCGAAATTGTAAGAAGATTAGGCCATTTGTTTCTTCAAAAATCGGATGTCGATGGGTGGAAAACCGTGTATGTTGCACGTATGGTCACTGCTATGCTAGCACCAGCGCCGTTAAGCGGCAGAGTGAGAGTGAAGTCAGAGTTTAGATGGAGCCGCGTGCCACTGACAAATACTCAGACGACGTGTCTTCTGTCACTCTGTCCATCGGCAACCGAACGGTCGACCGGTTTGCAGTGGTGGACGAGCTGGCCGGCTCCAAGTGCAATTTGTACCGCGAGAGTCGGTTCGACGATTCGCAATCAGTCGGCAGTGCATTGGCTCAGGTGCCGCCTTCGCCCGTCAATGACCGATACATGGCGGCGCTACAGGACGCCATGTCCACCATGCGTCCTGGTGACGCGAGCAGAGCCAAAAACAGACTGCAAAACGGCAGCGAGTCAGTGAGCGCCAGTCACAGTATGGACGTATTGCGCAGCGGCGGGTCGGATTCGGCCTTTCCTGGCAGAAGCAACTCGTCCGGCGTGCGAGCGCCGCCGGCCCGCGCTCAGCAGCAGCAGCCGCAGACGCACAAGTGGCTGGACGAACGGAACAATCAGAAGCCCATGTCATTCACTCAGGCAGTGGCCATGCACGACAGTCTCACAGAACACTCGGCCGCCACGCCTCCGCCCAGACTCAGTGAGGTCTCCAGCACCGAAGTCACGCTCTGACTCTTTCTTTTCTCTTTCTGTTTGCTCGACGTCTTACGGTCTAGCACTGGACGGCATTTGGCACGGTACCCCCACACGTATGGCCTATTAGCAACTGTAGCATAGTTTTGGTACCATCAACAATACATAAAAGAGTAGCAAGAAATGTGCCACTCAGCGGCAGCTGAGTGTCGATGCGCTGCACATAATTACTTACTGAAGGGGTCAGGAATTTCTCGACCCCTCCAGTAATTGCGCATGCGTTTTATTGCTGCGCAACCTGATTTCTGAGCGGGCTATTCAATCTGTCTGGGATTTTTTCGGTCCCGTTGATTCCTTAACCCTACGGCAATGATAAGGGGAAAGCAAGTAAACAAGCTGGCATATGCAAGCATGTGCTATGTGTACATGGCTAGTGTGCTGCGTTTAAAATGAAAAATTTCACAAAGCCTGATGCATTTCAAAGATATCTTGCCTTGCAAATGGACACGTCTTTTAGTTATCGTGGTAATTGAAGATCTTAGACGAAATTCAATGGTTTGCTGTTGTAGAAAATAGCTAGAAATTTCGTGAACGCCATGCTTGCTCAGAAATTAGGTTGTGCTGCAATAAAACGCATGCGCAATTACCGGAGGGGTCGGGAAATTCCTGACCCCTCCCGGTAATGATGGTGCAGCGCATCTACACTTGGCCGGCCGCTGAGTGGCACATTCTTGCTACTCTTTTATACATTCTTGGTGCCATATACAAATGCCGTTAGGTGCCTGACTGTTTTCTTAGTTGCGTGTAGCTTTCGAATCTCTCTACTCATTTACGTTTGTGATTACAGGTGTTGCGTAAACATTAGTACCGATTTGATCTCATAATTAGGCTCTCTGTAAGCCAAGCCGAGCGTTGGCAGTTTTCATTAGCCAGCCTGAGCTTCATTAGCTGGCACTCCATCGGAGGGATGCTTTTATTAGACCTGTCAAGCTTGTAACTATTTGTCTGACAAACGTTCTTTCAACAGTCGTCCAAAGATTTCCACCGCCGAAGTGCTTGAAGTTTCGCAATTTGGTGAAGCTGACGGAGAAGACGCCACCATGGACAGGCACATGGAGGCGAATTGCTGAAATAGTAGCACATAAATAAAAGAGCATTTTGCCTCGCGAGCTTCCAATAGCGATTGCACCTCAAAGCATGCATGTTTCAGTGCGCTGTTCAGTCCCTTCTGGTGATCAGCGCTTTGATACAACTCTAATAAAATTGCTCGTAGTTCACTGTCAGCCAACACGGATTTAATTGCTGGATTCGCCTCTGAAAGCAGAAACCAGTACACCAGGTAAACTGCATTTCTCATAAAAAACACAAGAAATCTGTGACAACAGTTGTTTATTGTTTCAGTGAACTTTCTAATGCTTAGAACTAGAGTGCGAGCTGGTATTGGGTATTAAAAAAAAGTATTGGGTGTATTGGGGTGTTTTCCAGGTATTGGGTATTGGGGTTTTTACCCCCCAATACTAATTGGGACAGGTAAAAATATGGAAAAATCGATGTTGACCTGAAAAATTGATCTGAAAAAGTCGAAAAAGTTAGTCGATGATTCGGGTTAGGAAGCTGTTTTCGTGTTAAGGAGCCGTCCATAAACGACGTCGTTCCAAAATCCCGATTTTTCGGAGCCCCCTCCCCCGAAAATCTAAAATATAAATGGTGACATTTCTAATTTCACCATAAAGTACCAGTACCGTACCCATGGCTATTGCGGTGGTGCACACAATTTCCGGCCGAATTACAAAAAAATTCGCCAGAAGAAACATAACTGAATTACGAAATATAAAGTACCAAAACTGTTTTAACAATTAAAATTCTGCAAAATTTACGCCCACAATGACTTCTAAATGCTTTCTGAAAAGCTAATTTGTCAAAATTTTCTCGCCCTGCTTGGGCAGCGGCCCAACCAGGGCTCTTAAAAATTTTAATTGCAGTGCAAAAAATCTTGTGTATGCAACTGGAAAGTACCTGTTCAGTGAAATTGCAATTTTTGGCCCAGCTACGCAAGTATTGGGTATTGGGGGTCTCAGGTATTGGTATTGGGTATTGGGTTTTTTAGGGATTGTTCGCACTCTACTTAGAACTGCCGTACCGTACCAAACATCTTTTCCAATTGCTGGTCAGAGACAAGGTGGGTGTAAGATTGGAGAACTTGTGTCTCTAAAGCTTCAAAGCTTACATGTAGTACACAGACAAATTCTACCGTGGTTCTGCTCCGTTTCGCTAGTGTTATTTTGAACGCATTGTGGCGAGTGAGTTTTGAAACACGACACTGAACAGCTACAACACACACTGTCACCAGTAAAACGAAACATTTCTAACCTACTATCGCACAGCACGACATTTGCTGCATCTGTACGTCGCCTCTTTCTCGTTGCACAGAAGGCACAGAGCAGCAGACATTTCAACTGAAAACTTTTTTTAATTTGCACAGTACTTGTTGCAAGTATGACTAGTAAAATTTATGGTCAATACCGATCAACTGAGCAGATTCGTTAAACCAATCTCCAATTTACCACGTAACAAATTGCATAGACAAGCAATATAAAGCACAACAGCAACAAGAAGGCAAGAAAATCGAAAACGGCAACTAGTTTTATCACAGTCTCAGTCATAAACGATTGTCCAATGAGCTGGCTGCTCACAATCACTTTCGTTATCCGGACACAGACGATTGAATGTTGTACTTGGATCGAATCCGAAAATTTCACGGTCTTCATGAATGCGGAATGAAAATGTTGAAACGTAACTACCAATGAAATACCTGAAGCAGGTGAAACAAACGTAGAGCACAGATAATGTAGTTTACGAAAAAGACTCGTTTTGCGTTGCCATATATGTGCACGGTACTGTTCCTGTACTCTAGGCTTGTTTTTCTTAAAATGGAAACCTTGCAGACTTACTATTTCGTTACAAAATATTAAGAGTTGTTCTCTGACCCGAGGCCTTTCAGTAGTCAGACCCGAAATTTAAATTTTGATCTAGGGAGCTATAGGTTGGCACACTAATACATAAATGAGCTGTCTTTCAGCCGCAAAGGATTAGTGGATCTGACGCTCCTGTCCTGTAGATATAGGCTTCTAAAAATCAATCTGTTTAACTATGGGACCAAACTTTCAAATTTCCTTCTTCAGATTTTAGCTTGCTCTGTTAGGGCGAAAGCTCCAGAGCTTCCTACCCTGTTATTCCGTCAAAAGTCCTGGTCGAAACCCTTTTAGAAACCCGGAAGATTGTATTACATCTTTCCTTGCAATTACGATATGTCTGCGCGAATAAATTAAAGAAACCAATAAAATCAAAAGGTGCATTCAGCTACCTAGCGTGGGCACAGATCCATTGGTCTATGATAGACACACCACCATCTTTGAACTCACGCAAAATCTGATCGCTGGGTTTGTACCGTTTCAGCTCAACTCTATCAGGCAGGAAAGATACTAGCTTTGCCACTTCTAAAACGTATCTACAGTATGTGTAAAAGAGAAATTCTGAAACCAAACGCCCACCAGTTTCGGGGGCATCAGTGGCCAGAAAAACAGTGGGCAATTTGAAACGATCGACCAGCTTCAAAATCTGAGCAGCAGTTCCTTCTATGCTTGGCAAGTCCTTCTTGTGAGCATACAGGAAATCTTTGCGTCTCCAATGCACCGAAATGTAACTTCCACCTTTAGCCTGACCGTGCTTAGCCTGAAAGATGTGCAAACTAAATGCAATAGACTGACTGTACGTGTTATGTACGTACGTATGTACGCACGTCAGTCTGAAAGCCTAATCGCTGTAAGAATGCGACAAATAGTTGAGGCAAAAGACAAAACTAAGGCAGGCACGCAAAACTTCTTGCTTGTATTTTTTGTTTCAATTAGGTTGTGTTGTGTTGAGATGTCACTAAACTTTGACGACTTGATAGATCGCTTATTGACGTTGGGAGCGCAGGGTGTTCATGCAGTGCAGAGTTCGGTGACCCAACAAGAAATCATGCAAGTGTGCACCACAGCTCGTGAAGTCTTTCTCTCCCAGCCGCCCTTTATCGAAATCGAACCGCCAGTCAAGGTCAGCCAACACTCTGAAGGTGAAGTAAAGCGTGTGAGCGGTTGCGTTTCAGATCTGCGGAGACACACACGGCCAATTCGCCGACCTGTTGCGCCTGTTCAACCGAGGCGGCTTCCCCCCGACCAGCAACTACCTGTTTCTTGGCGACTACGTGGACAGAGGCAAGCAGAACATAGAGACCATCTGTCTGCTGATGTCGTACAAAATCAAGTACCCTGAAAACTTCTTTCTCTTACGCGGCAACCACGAATGCACCGCCATCAACCGCGTCTACGGTTTCTACGACGAATGCCAACGTCGATACTCTGTCCGGCTCTGGCAGGTAGGAGCACATACTGTAGGTAGTGCCTGGTATTTGTCTGTGCAGGTCTTCCAAGATGTATTCAATTGTTTTCCGTTCTGTGCACTAGTGGGTAGCAAGATTTTCTGCATGCACGGCGGTTTGTCACCAGCCATAAAAAACTGGGACCAGCTACGTCAGATTCCGCGACCGGTCGATCCGCCCAACCCGTCGGTGCTGATCGATATGCTCTGGGCCGACCCCGACAAGTGGATAAGCGGATGGCAGGCCAACACACGCGGAGTGAGCTATACGTTCGGCAAAGACGTTGTCACTGACTTTTGCAATAGAATGAACATCGACCTCGTGGCGCGCGCACACCAAGTTGTACAGGTACTGTGCTGTGCTCTGATGCAGTTGTGAGATGTGTACGCAACTGTAGGACGGCTACGAACTGTTCGCAGAACGCCGTCTCGTCACCATTTTCTCTGCGCCGCACTACTGCGGCGAGTTTGACAACGCCGCAGGTCTGATGACGGTCGATCAAGATATGCTGTGTTCTTTCGAGGTTCTGCGTCCTACCAACCGACCACTGAGCATCGGACGAGCCTGATTCCTTCTTCTTCCTCACCACTACCTACGTACTGATTGGATTCTCTTGCAAACGATAAAATAGCTACTTGCAAACAATAAAATACTTGCGTCAGTCGTCTGTCTTCTAACGTACGTACGTACATTGTAGTTGAGGTGAGATCAGTGGCGTGTCCAGGTGTGTAGGGTGGGTACACCCCCTTTGCGGTGGAGGTAGGAAAAGAAAGTCTGTCAAAAATAAGAGAAACTAATGAATTATGAACTAAAACTGTCTACTTTGTGCTCAGAATGCCCTTTAAATGCGTTTTTGAACGCTAAATTCTCAAACTTTTCTCGCCCTAGTTGGGCAGCACCCCAACCAGGCACTTCCAAAATGCTACACCCCTCTTTCCGAAATCCTGGATACGTATGATCCTGGGTGAGGATGCATTGAGTACGCATTTGCAATATAAAACAGACCTTCATTTCTCTCCAGTCGTCAGCTAATATCGTGCCATCATGTTCGTCAGTTGAGTTCAGCTCAGTCAGTCTGTATTGGTCGGCGATATAAATCAACGTTTTTGAGTAGCGCATACTGCGTCGAGCCTGAAAAAGTTGACCAATCGTTAAGAATAGTGGTAATACAGTCAGACACTTATGGTTTATAGTACCATATAAGGTGCCGGTACCATAGGCTAGTGGAACCATAGATGGTACCGGTACCTAGGCTAGTGGCACCATATGGTACTGGTACCTACGTAGGCTAGTGGCATACATGGGCAGGGGAGAGACCCGTCCCCCTCGCCGGCCGATACCCGCGTCAGTCGGCCATACCCCCTCTCCGAGCCCCCCTCCCGGAGGGAGAAAATTTTCGCTTATTTAAGGCAAAATACATTGTAGGCGTTTTTTATTCTTTTTTCGGGGACCCCCCCCCCCGAGGTCTCCAGATCCCCCTCCGGATTTTTGTGGCTAGTGGCACCATATATGGGTACCGGTACAGTTACCAATTCGAAGGTAGGGGTACCGTCACAGTGGCCGAACGTGGGGGTACCGTATACACTACCACTACTATATGGTACCGACCGGCACCTTATATGGTACCAGTACCATAAACGGCATAAAGTGCCTGACTAGATATGATAGACGCTGCATAGTCGGTTGAAATCCGTAAAGCAAGATCAGAAATCAGTATATACCTGCCAATAATAGACATCCCCAAACATATCGTGCAAAATCGTTTCAGCCCTGTCAATTTGCATAGAAACACTAAAGAGCAAGGTTAGCAGAACTGAAGCCGCTGAAATCAATTAATAGATACAGGTGCGAGTTTTGTTCCTGCTCAATCAGAGGTATCAGTGTACTGGCTTGACCCTGAATCGAAATGCACTGCAGTTCCCTGGCATGCACACGGTCATCGCCGTAGCCCCAGAACCAACCGTACCACACCACTGGATTTCCTGGGTCTTGGAAGTAATGACTGAAAGTGCAAAACAATATAAAAGCGGCTAAGTTAGAGCACTACCGATCCGCTTCAATGCATGGCCGCGCATCCCATTTTTCCTCCCATTTACCGTCCTTCCAACCCTCCTTGTAATGCTGCAGATAGTAAATCTTCTCTATTGGCGCACCGTTCGTTTCTATAAGTACAATGCAGAATTACACTAACGCTTCACACAGCTCATCATCTCTAAACACGTTTTTCGCGGTAATAACACAGACTGTAATCGCACAACTAGAGCGAGTTCAATCGGTTGCCCGAAAAGATGAACCACATTACGATTAGCTCAAATGTATGTACGCACTACTTGCATGAAGCAGTAAGTTCTGGTACTACTCACTAACAGTACGTTACAGTATGCTGTACATAAACGTATTCATAGAGTAAGTCACACTCAAACTAAATTATTAACTATTATAGTACTACAATTTTCATATAAAATCATACCTTCTAAGAACGATTCGAATTCTATGCTGGGCACAAATTTGTTAAGGCTTTCGAAATCGAAGAATAGTGACCAAGGAATTCTGGTTTGCTCACCAAGCAGTCGCGTCTGCCAGTGGTAACATCCGCCCCATGGAGGCAACACCAACACAAAGTTCTGTCCTACAATATTATGCGGTCACACACACTCGAACAAATACTTCACTTAGCCAGTAAGTTAGACCGATCCTTGGATACAAGCCCAACTCGGATTGGAAGGTAGTTCTGTGGGAGGTATGGCCCCGCCCGGCTGTGGGACTGGCACTATAAGCCCAAATTCAAGCTGGCAGAGTACAAAAATAGCTAAAAATGCTAACTACGGTACAAATAAAGCTAAAAAATCTCGATTTTCCATAAAATTTTAACAACTTTGGTGGCTGAACGTGTAAAATGGACTGACTTTTAATAACGCTAAAATAGAGGTAAAAGCACCAAGCTGTAATTCGGAAGAAAAGAACACATCAGACACAGGTCTGTGGTACAACTAATTAGATCGGTGAGTTTACCCGGCAAGCTCAAGCTACATAAGAAGTCAGAAGACAGGCTTTCTCAAAAAAATGCATAAACCTTTTTCACGAAGCTGCCTAACCAAATTTGCAACCCGCATGTGAACATCTCTCCTAAGATTGAAGCCTTCGCCTGGGTTTACGGTGTACAACAAATATCTGAAAGCGACAGATAAGCAGTTCGGCATAGCTAGCACCATACTGTACTTACCGGCGTTCTTTGGCTACAGAAAATTTCTGCTCATCAACTTTTGATACAGTTTCTCGCGCGGCCGAGCTTACAGCGAGTAAGCAGATAACCCGTAATGCTGAGTTGACATGCATTACTCCCTCCAACTGAAATATAGTAAGACATGTAACACATTATCCGCTAAAGGGGGAGGGGTTGGGATCTGCCCCGGTAGAAACAAACAATTTTTTCGTTCAGCTCACCTGAATGGAAAATTTTTAAACGCTTTTGTGAGCTCAATTATTGTCCATTTGTTCTGTAAAATGGTCTACAGTTTCTTTTGTAGAAACTGTACTGACTGACAAATTTACAGGAAAAAATGTTAGATTGTTGGCTCGCAATAGTAGTTCGAAATTTTCCGTTCAGGTGAGCTGAACGAAAAAATCGCTTGTTTCTACCGGTGCTGGGCGAGCCCCAAATCTCGGAGGATGGGGTAGAGTATGAGAACCGCATAAAATCGTAATTTTGAGCCAAAAGCCGTAATCCGGGCTCAAATACAGCTAAAAATCGCTGTTGTACAGGAGCACCTTTTTAGTTGTAAAATAGAAAATAGAAGACGCCTTTACGTAACACTTCACCGATTCATACGTATCAATGCGTAGAAGCTTGGTAGAAAATAGATGCTAGCGACCGGTACGCCAAATCAGATCAGAATACCGAAACAGCGACCCTTATAGTTTACTATGACTATACATCTGTACGTATAAATACAACAAAAGCATATAAATAGAATTTCAAGGCACGATAAATTGAGCAAGCGAATCGGTTGGAAAACGAAAACAAGCGAGCATCAATCAACAACAGAACCAGAGAGCGAAAGCAACAAACAACTAGGAGCGATATTCCGGAGGAATCGGCCGTCGCTTCTTGATCGGCTTCAGAGGATCAATTATCTCGCGACCCAGACTTTCACTTTCTCCGTGCCACGAATTCAAACTGGCGCTGCCGACTGAATTATCACGGCTCAGCGTTCGAAACTTGCCGGGCTTCGGCTTCCGAAAAAACTCCAGCAGTGGCGAGGCCGGCGCCGATTCGCGGGACATGCGCGGCCCCGTGCCGAATATGTTCTTGCGTCGCGGCGACTCCTGATCGGACTGCAAGTCGGCCTCACAGCGGATATAGTAATCGCCTGAAAGTAGGTACGTAATGGCGAAGCGAATAATAAAATCAATTTTAGAAGCAACCTTCTGGAGCAGCAGAGGAAGGTTGAATGGCAGCTAAACCGAGCTCCTGCAGCCAAGCTACCATGTCGGCTCGAGTGCTGCTGGAAAAGTAAAACTTGCGAAATCGGTTCTCGATTTTGAACACACTGAAATCGTCGGTTTGTTGCTTTAAACCAGACCACTACAAACAACCCTCACTGTTTCTTCGTAAGTCGGTACTCCGGTTCACAAGGAGAAACGGTGAAACCCGGAAGCGCCAGAACTCCTTCGGCAGAATTGGCCTGCAAGGTTGGAACTACGTACTTCAGCAGTAAAGTAAGCAACAATACCTTTTCATTCAAATACATGTACAAGGTAGTGCCGACCAGTACTAAATAGCGCTTCACCCATTTGCGGCCGTCGTCTCTCCGCAACCAGCCGCTTAGTTTAGCATTATCCAGGAAGCAGCAAGGGGTGTGCACCAAATGTTGCAGCAACGGACCTTGAGGGGTCAGTTTCTCAACAGACGCCGTAGAGGGGGCCTCGCTGCTACTGAAACTGGCCAGCGGCGGCGGTTTGACTTTGCGTTTCTGCTTAGGAACACTGGGGAGGTGCCGAATGCCCTTCAATCTCACCTTCTCTATCTGTTCGGTACCAGCAATCTAAATTTTGAGAGAAAACTCACTAAAACAATCAATGCCATGGTACCGGCACCATGTTTGGTACCACACATAACAACATAATGGTACCATTATCTTTGCATCAGTACGGTATACAGGGCTCACATCCCGTGGGGGTTTCGCAAGCTCAAAACTTCTTACACTATGCTAGCTGTACTACGGTGTTGAATGCGGCACAGTAAAAGACTCTGAGAAACCTCGGCAGTGACGTCTTTAGAGAGCTTCTTTCTGGGCGTGCTACTACCGGAGATAGGCGGGGTAGACGTAGGGTTGCAGCCGAAGAACCGGTCCAGTTTTTGCTGACTGTCCACAGACAACTTTCCAAAGGCAGCCACCAGCTCAGCATCGAGCGAGCTTTCGCTCATCAAGCTGCCACTCTTGCTGGGTCGGTGGGAGACAGGTGCCGCCTCGAGCTCCTCCTGCTGTGCAACACTGCTCACACGCAAGGCAGGACTGTCGCGCGACCACTCGTCTAGGTTCGGACGGAACTGAGTCCCCACCAGCTCGTCCACCTCGTCTTCCGGGACAACTACGATTGGGTCGTCATCACAAATAGACAACCTCTGAAACAACGTCTATTACAGTCAGGCACTTTACGCCGTTTATGGTACTGGAACCATATAAGGTGATAGGTAGCCACTCCCCAGTCCAGGACTACCGACTTATAGTCAGTTCGTGCTTGGTGTTAGGCTTAGGTCAAACACGTATTAGAGGTGTTGGACGACTGGCGGTGGAGTCTTATAATAAAACAGAGCAGTGAGCTCACTTCCTCAGCGGAGTCGCTGTCGCTGAATTGACTCTCGTCTGTGGTGTCCAGAGGCGCCGGCTCCACCAACTGATTGTCGATGTAGGACATTCGATATCTTGTCGAACCATTTGGTAGTAGTTTTTTACGTCGAGAGGAACTCTGCTCCACATTGCCTGCGTGGCCACTGGCGATCCATTCTGTCTGCGGTCGAGCCACCAGCGAACCGTTCTGGTTTAAGTGCTCTGAGATTCGGTGCTGACTAGGTGAACCTAGAATAGTTTGATATTTATCGGTCCTTATAGACCGGTACTAGGAGTAGCCAACTGCTATAGAGCAGGAAGAGACACAAGGTCCGGCAGCCTCCTTAATTGTCTCTGCACGAGAAAACGGGCCAAAAGTGATACACTGGCGGGTCAAAAAAAATTCAAAATCGTTTTTGAAAGTTCTAATATCGATATTCTAGGACAGTTTTCGATGCAGAAAACGAATCTGGTATGCAAATTTTCCTAGCTGAATTTGTACTATAGTTATGGTTGGGGAAACCTTTTGAGCCAGACCAAATTATTTTTTCGGAATCAGTGAAATTAAATACTTCAAATTAGTCAAAACCGGAACGCTGAATCTCGTGCTGTTCTTCGTTTCAACGTGAACCTTCGAAAATGCGATTTTTTATGACTTGAAAATTCAATCGAGCATATCTCAAAAACTAGGCAAATTCATTCCGAGCTGTTTACAGTTCTAAACACTTCGTAACATAAGCTTTCGATCCATAAAAAATATAGTGGGGTCATCGTTGGTAGACGGCCACTTTATAGCCTCTGAAGTTTGGGTGCCAGTAAAATTTTGCGTATTTTTGACTTTTTCGTTTTTAACCAACACATTCAAATGACTGGCACTTCGCCTGATGTATTCCTTTTACAAAATGGCTTATACCGTTGAAGAGGGCTTGATTTGTAGATTAATTTGATGTATTTATTTTAGACAATAGAGCAAGTATACCAGCAAAAAATAGTTTTCTGTTGTCAGATTCCAGAACCATCGGTAAATTTCTGTGCATAATACAAGCGTTTTTGCTAGCATCTAGAAAAGATGGAAATTCATTATTCTGTAATGGGTTGAACTACATGCTGTGCTCAGCAGGAAAAAATGAGACTATCAAAAGCCGACAGTGGAGAGGCAATGGCTCTACTGTCTTCTGCAGCAATGCAGAGTTTGTAGTCCAGACACCAGTGCAACTGAAGTACCAGTTAACAAAGCACTTTGATAACCTTGATGCATGAGAGAAGAGGAGACTGGCTGCAACCTGTTCAAGTGGCATTGTGGCGATTCTAACAGTTGCAGCCCCAAACCAAGAACTCAATCTATGGCATCACATCTTTGAGTCTGAATACTTGCAAGATGTAGCCCACAGCAGCAGAACCCTAAAGTGTGACATTGGAGAGAGAATTGAAAAACCAAACTGCCTCCAAACAGTGTCTACTACCCATCTAATCAAGCTTTACCAAGTGTACTGCTCTGAGATCGGCTAGAGACATGCACCTTGCGAGCGAGTCCTCCTCAAGCTTGTGACTGTATTTGCGGCTTCACTGCAGAAAAAGTATGACAGGGCTAGACAACACAACAACAGATGGGGCTGAAGCTTTCGACTGGTGCTTACAATCCTGACATAGGTTGAACAGCATGGTGGAAACACTGAATGCAATTCAATGTGGGTTGAAACAGTTCAAACGGTACTTGAAACTTGGCTTTCCTGCACATGTGCGTCAAGGAGGCCCATGCAAGACGCATTATGCAGATTTTGCATTGAGTGATGAGCACTTAGAAGAATAAGAATTGGTGGATGTATGTGAGCATGTTCACAAATGAAGAGTTTATTGTAACAAAGAACACACAAATAATGACAAACAGATTAGACAAGTGAGTGTTATAAACAGTACAAATCTTTCATCACACCAGAGTGGGAAAATGGAGAGACGGGGAATGGAGAGATGGCATTCAGTGTGGTTCATTCGCTTGGACTTGCTTGAAGGACACGTGGAACTCATGGACTCGAGACTTGTGAAACAAATGGTGGAAAATCTTTCACAACCTAAGTTGCCAAGCCTGGCCGCCAGATCAAAGATTCGTGGACTTCTTGAATATCTGCCTGGGGAGCTGAAAATGTTAGAGCAGGCTGATGTCGTGCTAACAGATGTTGAAACTCTTTTGACAACATTTTTCATTGGCGCCAACAGATTTTGCATGTTGTACATCAAGAAACGGCTAAAAAAATCTGCAAAGTGGTTGATCTATGGAAAGCGGGTCCTAATGATCTCTGTTTTCTCAACAGGAACACCACGACCTTGTTTTTCAACATTCTTGAGGGCTGTTTGATATCATCGTTTGCTCAAACCTGGTATGAGCTGCAAGATCTCTTTGCGTGATCTTCCACTGGTCACAATAATAGACATAATATGCGTTTCCATTTTTCCTTGAATCTGCATTGAAATATACTTCCTTGACGCACATGTGCAGGAAGGTCAAGTTTCAAGTACCGCTTGGACTGTTTCAACCCACATTGAATTGCATTCACTGCGCGGATGTTTCCACCATGCTGTTCAACCTGTGTCAGGATTGTAAACAAACAGTCGAAAGCTTCAGCCCCATCTGTTGTTGTGTTGTCTAGCCCTGTCATACATTTTTCTGCAGTGAAGCTGCCAATACGGTCACAAGCTTCTAGAGGACTCGCTCGCAAGGTGCATGTCTGTAGCCAATCTCAGAGCAGTACACTTGGTAAAGCTTGACTAGATGGGTAGTAGACACTGTTTGGAGGCAGTTTGGTTTTTCAATTCTCTCTCCACTGTCACACTTTAGGGTTCTGCTGCTGTGGGCTACATCTTGCAAGTATTCTGGCTCAAAGATGTGGATGCCATAGATTGAGTTCTTGGTTTGGGGCTGCAACTGTTAGAATCGCCACAATGCCACTTGAACAGGTTGCAGCCAGTCTCCTCTTCTCTCATGCATCAAGGTATCAAAGTGCTTTGCTAACTGGTACTTCAGTTGCACTGGTGTCTGGACTACAAACTCTGCATTGCTGCAGAAGACAGTAGAGCCATTGCCTCTCCACTGTCGGCTTTTGATAGTCTCATTTTTTTCCTGCTGAGCACAGCATGTAGTTCAACCCATTACAGAATAATCAATTCCCATCTTTTCTACGATGCTAGCAAAAACGCTTGTATTATGCACAGAAATTTACCGATGGTTCTGGAATCTGACAACAGAAAACTATTTTTTGCTGGTATACTTGCTCTATTCTCTAAAATAAATACATCAAATTAATCTACAAATCAAGCCCTCTTCAATGGTATAAGCCATTTTGTAAAAGGAATACATCAGACGAAATGCCAGTCATTTGAATGTGTGGGTTAAAAACGAAAAAGTCAAAAATACGCAAAATTTTACTGGCACCCAAACTTCAGAGGCTATAAAGTGGCCGTCTACCAACGATGACCCCACTATATTTTTTATGGATCGAAAGCTTATGTTACGAAGTGTTTAGAACTGTAAACAGCTCGGAATGAATTTGCCTAGTTTGTGAGATATGCTCGATTGAATTTTTCAAGTCATAAAAAATCGCATTTTTCGAAGGTTCACGTTGAAACGAAGAACACCACGAGATTCAGCGTTCCCGTTTTGACTAATTTGAAGGATTTAATTTCACTGATTCCGAAAAAATAATTTGGTCTGGCTCAAAAGGTTTCCCCAACCATAACTATAGTACAAATTCAGCTAGGACAATTTGCATACCAGATTCGTTTTCTGCATTGAAAACTGTCCTAGAATATCGATATTAGAGCTTTCAAAAACGATTTTGAAATTTTTTGACCCGCCTGTTGGCCCGTTTTCTCGTGCAGAGACAATTAACAACAACCTTCCGCTTTTGCTGTCGGTGTGTGCAAGACAGCGCCGGTTTGGTCCCCATTTATCTCATACATGTAACAGCTCCGGGCCGACCTGGGGGGAGGGGGGTAGTGGGGTTTTTTCCTCAGGTGGGGGGTCGAGGGGGGTTTCGCCCAGATGGGGGGGGGCCCAAATTTCAAAAAGCTCCAGAACGCCTGGAAATGCGTTTTTAGCACGTTTTTTTCAGTAAGGACGCTAAAAATCACTATTTTAAGCTGTCAAATAGCGTTTTATAGCTAAAAACAAGCAAAAAAATGATAAAAAGGGCTTCCAAAAACACCGATTTCTCTCAAGATGCATTTTGCGAGAAAGTCAGCTTTGGTGCCGAAGAGAGGGGGCAAGCAGGGCCATCTCACGGATCTGGCTGATATTTATATCTATTAAAATAGAGCACAGTCGAAGACCAACGGTGCATGCTCGGCCACCAGCAACCCCCTAGAACCGGAGCTACACCCCCTCAAAGTTGGGTCGGCAGCAATTTTCGGGCTCATTTTAATAGCTCTGACACCCTCAATTCAAACGATCACCCTTCATTCGTTTCTTAAGCTAGGATCCCGACTCGCATATGGTTTTGTAGCTGGTCCAATGGCCTTTCATTTTCTGGTACTCCCGTTTCCAGATCGTAGCTGGTTACCGAGATATTCGCCGAAAACTGCGAAATTTCCACAAAATGCCACTCCGTTTTTTTTCGAAAAATCTTTATAACTTTTTGTGCAAAGGCCGTGCCAAGCTAACGTTTTAACAAAAGTTAGGCATGAGTTGGGCAAACAAAATGAGCGGCCCAAAGTGTGCGGTTAGGGGGGAGGGGGGGTGTTTTGGCCTCTCAAAGGTGTTCCAAAAATTTTTTTTTCGGCAAAGCTTAGTTGTTAGCATACTGTTATATGCAGTTTTGTGTGCTGAGTTCGAAAATGCATTCAGTTTAGCTAGATTCGCTCTGGATCGGGAGAAATTGGCGTCCAAAGTTGAGAACAACCCTTTTTCTTGACTGGCACTACTCGCCAGTATGACCATTAACCCCGGTGCAATGCAGTTTTTCTTATGTAGTTTTTGCTGCTGATTCCGAAAATAACTTTATTTTTGCTCTGCGTTGCCTACTTTTGAAGATATCGGCATTTTTATGATTTGGGAAGAAAACGGCTGCACTTGCTATAACATGCTCGTTTGAAAGGTGACTCAATTCCGTCGCATCTAGGGTACAGAGCCATGAAAATTTATATCACCTAATGCAGTTTTTGCCGCTGATTACGAAAATGACATCTGTTTTTCAATCTGACCGCTCCTGAGCTACTTATGTAACTTTTATGCCCTGGTACTCAGACAATAAGTTATCTGTCAAATCTGGACATAATATGGTATCTATCTGGTGCAGTTTTCTCCGCTGATTCAGAATATTATCATATTTTTGCGCTACGGCCACTCTGTCGCAAGTTATGGACCTCCAAAGTTTCATTAAGAAACATGCCATGAGAAGCCGTAATCCTAAAATAAATGTTCAGCATTCATGCATTTCTGAAGTGAACCTTTTGTCAGTCAATAGTGTACCCGACCTATTTTGACCCGCTGAGTTCAAAAATGGCGTTTGTTTTAATCTATAGTTACTCGTTTTGGAGATATATGAATATTAATGCAAATTTTGTTTGATCAGTAATATCTCAAAATTGAACAGCAGTGCAGAAAAACAAACGCCATTTTTGAACTCAGCGGGTCAAAATAGGTCGGGTACACTATTGATTGACAAAAGATTCCCTTCAGAAATGCATGAATGCTGAACATTTATTTCAGGATTACGGCTTCTCAAGCCATGTTTCTTAATGAAACTTTGGAGGTCCATAACTTGCGACCGAGTGGCCGTAGTGCAAAAATATGATGATATTCTGAATCAGCGGAAAAAACTGCACCAGATAGATACCATGTTACGTCCAGATTTGACAGATAACTTATTGTCTGAGTACCAGGGCATAAAAGTTACATAAGTAGCTCAGGAGCAGTCAGATTGAAAAACAGATGTCATTTTCGTAATCAGCGGCAAAAACTGCATTAGGTGATATAAATTTTTATGGCTCTGTACCCTAGATGCGACTTAATTGAGTCACCTTTCAAACCATACATGTAACAGGTCATCCGCCGATGGGGGGAGGGGGGTTGGGGGGTCTGAGCCAAAATTTTGGGGGAGGGGGGGTGGGCACTAAAAAACGCTCAAAAATCGAAAAAATCGCAGTTTTTTGGCTAAAAATTGCCAAAAATCGCTAATTTGGGCTGAAATACAGCTAAAAAGTGCTGTTTTGCAGGCGATTTTGGCAATTTTTGTGTGTGAAATTGTAAAAAAATGCAAAAATTTGCTTGAGAATTTACTTGCCAGAAAAATCGGAGGGGGGTCTGTGATATCGACTCGGGGGGGGGGGGGGGGGGGGTTTCCCATCTGGGGGGTCTGGCCTAAGTCGGGTGGGGGGCAGACCCCCCAGACCCCCCTGTTACATGTGTTGCGGGTGGATTTGGTAAAGACCAGTTGGCTCTTAGCTTTTACTATCAGACCACCTCTTGCCTGGTAGAATCCAACACACACTACTCAGTCAACTATCAACACAGGCATCCTATAACCCGGCACATAGCCACAACACACCCTTTGAGCTACACATCATCACACGTCAGCACTCGTTCCAATACCATGCACTATTCATGTGCAACATCCCACCATTTCAAGCTGTCATGTCCTCATACAGCACTAAACTGATCACAACCAACAAACTCCACACAGATCTTGGAAGTAAATCAATCAGAAACCATCACAACTCAACATCCCACCAGTGCCAGCTGTCCACAGAGGTAAAGAAAACAAGCTATTGAGAACGAAGGAGACAATAATCATATGATTATGATGTGAGAGGAGATAAACAAGTTCAGTATGGAAAACAGAACTAGGTATGATACACCATGAAACAGGATGAAGAAGAGATGGGTACTACTAGAAAGTACAGGCAAGCAGTCAGAACTAAAGAAACCAAGAGCCAAAATTCAGTAATAATTTGATTAGAGACTGATTAACATAGAAGAACGACGCAAAACAGAGAACAAAACATGGAAGCGTCCACGCAAGAACGCAACACAACACAACACAATACACGCTAACAGCCAACTAAACGTCACAAAAACCAAATGAGCAATAATAAGCAAGTAGTATGAAGCATTGACAACAAGAATAATAATAGTCAGCAAATATTGAGACAATGGACAGAAAACGGACAGAACAGGGACAGATAATTAAAACAAAATGAAACAAGGACAAGACCAGGACACTAAAAACTAACGTGAGCAAAAGTAATTGAGAGTATTGCAGAAAAACTAAGCAATTGACACAGAACAAGGACAAAAAAGCAGGAAACAAAGGAAACTAGGACAAACATATGGAGTGCTCCTACTATCAAGTTGACTGGTTACAGTAAATGCTCAATGAAAACAAGACAAACGCAAAGCAACAAACACAAAAATACAAAGTAAAGCACAAGTTTAATATGTACATGATTATGAAGAATGAAGAAGATCGGCAAAAATCCCGTGAAAGTCAGAATCGGCTTAGCTTGACTGAATTTCAGCACAGGAACAGGATAACAATCAAGACATCTGTGATGTTGACCAACGATCATGACTGGCAACTGTTCTTTGAGCTGTTGTTAGTCAGCTGTACTGCACAATTTACATCAGTGTTGCTCCACAGTAATCACAGGTTCAGATGGTTGATGGCAGGTAGTTCCGGTTTACTGAGAAAAGTAGAACAATTGGATTCAAGGTAGCAGTCAGTAGAGTAAGAAACTACAGAATCAGGTGAATGGATGCAGGAAGTGGAACAGAAAGGTTGCTGTAAGGCAGTAATGACATCAACATCAGAATGTGGTGATGGTACAGTGTAAAATGTTGAGGGAATGGTGAGTGGAAGGGAAGTGGGAACAGGAGATATGGAACAATCTGAGGTTGAGTCATCACCAGGAGCTGTAGGAAATAAAGTCATTGAGGTAGCCTTCTGATGAGCAGTTGGTAGGATCATTGACTCGATCTTTTGAACATCATCGGAACTGGTAGTGCTAATTTTGTGCAAATTAGCAGCACAGAGCTTGCTAGCTAATGTCTGAGCAAAACAACGCAAAAGCGGGAATACAGTATGCACACTTTTTGTTCTCTTCATCATACAGTAATCATCAATGACTCCTTGGTCAGATTCACCTGTTCGATTTGTGCACAGAAAATCTACAGCTTTTGAAGATGTGTTTGCCTCTAGACATGGCATTATCAACCTTGGCTTACTGTCATCAGGTTTGACAGAAACAAAAGAAGTTGACAGATCCTGAACTGTCATAGGTGTCTTCTTATGTTTTGAACGTTTCCCTCTGTGAGTACGTCTGAATCGTTTAGGCTCAGTCAACCCACATGGTGAGCCTTTATCCTTGACTAGCATTGAATCGGACTGATAAGTAGACTGTAATAGTTGTTCTTGATTCAACTTTTTTGTTGAACGTTCGCTAGCAGTGAAATGCTTGGAAATCCGCAACTGAGGCAATGTCGTCAGACCATAACACACGGCTGAAGATTTGTCAGAACTACAAGAACTGTACACAGCCTTGTATCGTGTAGGTCTTTCAGTAGAAACTGACTCGTTTGTCCTTGAGTTTGGGCCATTTGTATGTTGATGACGATCAGTGAATTTGGACTGAGGTCTGTGTTGTTGTGATTGAAATTCAGATTAACCTTTATGAGAGTTTTGCCTGCACCAGTTTCGACGATTTCGGCAATGTCTAGGCCGATTCCCTACATTGCAAGAATGAACAACTGCAACAGGCTCCTTTGGGGAACTTTTGAGTGATGGTCTGCAAGAAAACTCAGACAACAAGCAAAACATCTGCTGAAACATGTCTTTTGTTTCCTTCAGCAACTGACAAGCAGTTTCCAGAACTTGTGCAGAACTGCAACTGACATGCTCAGATGCAGTTTCATTAGTCCACAAGTTAGTAACAGTTTCCTGGTTAGGCTTACTCTGTTTCCTACCTTGAGTTGAAGACATCTGGGAATTTGGTACAAAGTCTGAGCTTGCAGCTTCACTTAATGTACTCGATTTCAGTTCCTTGGATAAACTCACATTCCCAAACTTAGCACGGAATTCAAAACGCTTGGCAAAAATTATGGCCTCATCCAAATTAGCAGGTTCTTTGTTTTCCACTAGAAACCTGAGTGATGGTGACAAGCCATTTAGGAACACATTGAGAATGAGCTCATTGCGATGTTGAACTGAAAAATCTGGGTAAGCCTCATGTGCAATTTTGCTGAGACAACCAACAAACTCTTCAACAGATTCAAATTTTTCCTGTTTCCTGGTCATCAGTTCATTGACCTTGTACTGAGTATGCTGAGAAGAAACAGCAAAACGCTTTGACAAAGCTGTTGTCAACAATTGATAGTCATTTCGAGTGGCATCTGGAAGACAATCCAGATATTCCCAGGCTGGTTGAGCAATGTACAGAGGTAGCACTCTGCAACATCTATCATTATTCCAATCAAATGCGTTAGCAACTGGTTCAAAGTACTTGTGAAGCCAAGTGCCAAAATCATCACCAATGTTAGCACCACTGAAAACTGGAATAGAGACTTGAGCACCTGGAAGTTGGTAACCCAGTAAACCAACAGAATTTTGACATGGCATTTGTTCAGCTATGGTTTGCAAAGCAATTGTAGCTTGCTTTAACTGAGTCACTAACTCGTCCATCCTGGAGTATGCTATCAAAAGCGTGAGAAATTTTTATGCTTCACAGGAATGGCACAGTAGGCAGCGACGTAGCAACAGAACTTGCGTCAGTTCAATTTTTCGTGTATTTTGTAGTAACTTTGCGTCTTTAATCAGCGCCTTTCAATCTGTAAACACAAGCGCCTCTAAACCAAAACAAAACGGCTTGCGCTAGTGCCACTGCAAACGTACGTTACACAACTGTACGATTTTTAAAACAAGGTTCTCTACTCGTGTCACTGTCTGATTTGTTTGTTTTTGACACAGTTCGCAGAAACTATAGCACCGGAGCCAAGCCCGCACAGTGCACAAAAACGTCTTCAATTCTGTGAAACGGGGAAGTGACACCTGTGTCAAATTCTTTCCCAATCGATAAATTATTCAGTTGCCGGAGCATAGCCCGCACGGCAAACAAGTTTTAGAGCCAATCCAACGGTCTCAAAACCAAGCAAAGACTAGCGGCAAAAATGGCGCACAGCTTGGTGGGTGGTCAAGCAAACTCCAAACACGGCGTGCAAAGCCTTTCTGGCGCACTGCTCATGAATTACAGAAGTAAAGCGACCAACGCCAACCAGCGGCTGCCAAAATGCACAGCTTCCGTCTGAGCTAGGACGGCGGCTACCCTTATGGCGCACGGCACGTCAGCAACAAGGCAATCTCCCTCTTTGGTGGTCTTCCCAAATCAGTGAAGTTTCTTCTCCCGCCGGGGATGCCAAAATGTTGCGGGTGGATTTGGTAAAGACCAGTTGGCTCTTAGCTTTTACTATCAGACCACCTCTTGCCTGGTAGAATCCAACACACACTACTCAGTCAACTATCAACACAGGCATCCTATAACCCGGCACATAGCCACAACACACCCTTTGAGCTACACATCATCACACGTCAGCACTCGTTCCAATACCATGCACTATTCATGTGCAACACATGTATGTTTCAAACGAGCATGTTATAGCAAGTGCAGCCGTTTTCTTCCCAAATCATAAAAATGCCGATATCTTCAAAAGTAGGCAACGCAGAGCAAAAATAAAGTTATTTTCGGAATCAGCAGCAAAAACTACATAAGAAAAACTGCATTGCACCGGGGTTAATGGTCATACTGGCGAGTAGTGCCAGTCAAGAAAAAGGGTTGTTCTCAACTTTGGACGCCAATTTCTCCCGATCCAGAGCGAATCTAGCTAAACTGAATGCATTTTCGAACTCAGCACACAAAACTGCATATAACAGTATGCTAACAACTAAGCTTTGCCGAAAAAAAAATTTTTGGAACACCTTTGAGAGGCCAAAACACCCCCCCCGCCCCTGAACAGCACACTTCAATGCGCTGATTTTGTTTGGCCAACTCATGCCTAACTTTTGTTAAAACATTAGCTTGGCAGGGCCTTTGCACAAAAAGTTATAAAGATTTTTCGAAAAAAAAACGGAGTGGCATTTTGCGGAAATTTCGTAGTTTTCGGTGAATATTTCGCTAACCAGCTTCGTTCTGGAAACGGTGGTACTAGAATAATGAAAGGCCATTGGAACAGCTACAAAACCATATGCGAGTCGGGATCGTAGCTTAAGAAACGAATGAAGGGTGATCGTTTCAATGGAGACTGTCAGACACGTGAAAATGACACCAAAAATTGCTGCCGACCCAACTTTGAGGGGGTGTAGCTCCGGTTCTAGGGGGTTGCTGGTGGCCGGGCATGCACCGTTGGTCTTCGACTGTGCTCTATTTTAATAGATATAAATATCAGCCAGATCCGTGAGATGGCCCTGCTTGTCCCCTCAAAGCTGACTTTCTCGCAAAATGCATCTTAAATATCAGCAGTGGAAGCGCTAAATTCGGTTTCCAAAGGCTTTTCAAGTGAATTTTAGGCTAAAAATTAGTGATTTCTGAGCCAGTTTGTAAATACTGGAGCCACTACTAGTACTTGTATTTTTTGGTCCGGGGGGGCCCCCTTAACCTGTCTCGGGGGGGGGGGTGGAGGGGGGTTTGGCCTTTCCAGCAGCCAGCAGGGGGGTAACCCCCCAAACCCCCCTAGTACATGTATGATTTATCTACTTCCCATTGCTGACTTTGGACCGCCTGGGTTGGGCTTTGTGTCGACTACTTCCTAACGCCTAGACATGTTTCGAACCCACAAACACACCGCTTCCACGGGTGCCGGGGTCCCGTGTGACACGGGATAGCGTAAACTACCCATGGCCAAGACGCGTGAACGATTAAAGTTACCTCCGCTAATAGTGGCGCGCCGCTGACGTTTCGAACTTTGTCTGGAAGACTGTTCAAACGGGAACACCTCCTCATCAGCCACTGTTAGAACAAACTTTAGGTCAGTGCGTGAGCCATCACTATCGTCTGTCTTCCCCATTCTATAACAACCGGCGTAAACATAAAAGCTGAGTACCCAAAAAAGGCATACATGGGCCGGGGAGTCGGCAGCCAAAACCCCCTCGGTAGACCATACCCCCTCGCCGATAGCCGCTACCCCCAGCCGCCCCGATCTCCCCTCCGAAAATTTTGAAGACCATTATTGGGAGAAATTTGATGACCTTCTTTGGAAAAGTAGAAAATTCGTGCCAAACCCCCTTCGACGGCCAATACCCCTCCAAAATTTTGGCGACCTTTTTTGGGAAAGAGATTTTATACTCTCCACCCCGCAGAAAAGCGCGTACACCCTCCAGATTTTACTGACCCATGTATGACAAAAGGGACGACAGACCAAGACTCTGACCTATTTTCTACCTGCCATTTTCGGTTATAATTTCAGCCATATAAGTACTATGAAACAACTGATTACCGATGTACTGCCTTAAAAAGTAATCACAAATCAAATTTAGCACGCAGCAAATCGACCTTTTTACGCTTTCTTCAAGAATAGCCAAAACTCTGTAGAACACTCCAGCGCAATATTTCGTAATTTCGTACGTAGTTTAGTCAATCAAATACGAACGTTGTTTCTAACGAAAACACCAACTTACAGCTCAACGGTTTCTCATCAAAAGCGCACGTTTTGTGTAAACAGAAAGAAACGTTTAGACAAGTACGCTCCTGAATGAGCAACCAAAACTGACGAGTGAAACTATCCAGCAGAATACGCAGTTGGAAGAAAAAAAGAAGTGGTACCCATCTGCAGCAGGTGAGAGCGGTTCGTGCAGACTGCTGGAGCGTCGACGCAGTTTCACAACAGAGTTGACGGCGCAGACCACCTCTCTGTCCTGCTCGTTGTCGCTCACTGACTGCTGCGTCACAACCATCGGAGGAGCCAAAAAGCCGTGTGGTCGAAGTCGCAAGGTCAAAGGCAGACCGGCGGAGTCTCTTGGTCGTCTTTTCAAAAGAAGTTCTGTCTGCAAGCCACCGAAGCCTTTCAAGGCAGCCACCAGTTTACGCAGCTCCCAGCCCACCTGCAAGAGCAAGTAAAAAGCTAACAGGACAGGCAAGAAGCACCCACCACAATCTGGCCGTTTATCTGGACTATCTCGTCGCCAGCGTCGATTTTCCCACATTTGTCTGCTGGCGTCTGGAATTTAACTTCACTCACTGTGTGGACGCCATGGTAAGACGTGACCAAATTGAAACCCTGCAAAGACTATGTAACTGTGGAATAAATCACAGCCTTTATCTAGTGAGGGAGTCTCAAAACAAAATAACCAACCAGTAGTATTGCTGATACACTTGAACAAAAGGGAAATACCTATTGTTTGAGAAACCTACCAGTTCTTTGTCGTATTTAGTGCGACGAATCACGGCACGGTCCAGGTAAGCAGTGCATAGAATCAACGGGTCATTTAGTTTGACAATCTCCTCGCATCGGTCCGTAATACGCTTGCACTGAAATTATCACTCTCAAACGCTGCAACCAAGTCAGCACAACCGATTACAATCCGTGATTAAAGGTGATTTATTAGTGTGTCCGAACACGATTCCGGATTACGGAAGGCGCGGGACTAAGAACGTCTGTTAAAAGTGGTACTCTCACCAGAGTCTCGGCGCGAGACACCTTGGCCAGCATCTCGGCTGTAGAAACTTGCGTTGTTTTCAGCAACCTCATGGTCATGTCCATGATTTTGTTACGAAAGTAAGAGTAACGACTGGCAGGACCGTCGAACGGACTTCTATCCAGCCAAGAAACAATTCTCTTGGCTTGCTCGGCTACATTAGAGATACCGGTGCAGATCGTGCTCAGCGCCTCCAATAGATGGCGCTGCTGCTGCGGACGTCGCTCTCGAATAGCCAACAAATCGTTAGCCACGTTACGAGCGAGTACACTCAGACCGAGAGCCAGCGTTTGCAAGTTTTCTATGTCCAGTCTATGGCACTAAATTAGGCTCAGCTCAACTGACAAATGGTGACTTTGTTAGAAGGTTACCAACTGAAGCAACAGATCGATTCCTTGCATTATCACTTGACGCACCCCGAAGCTACTGATGCCCAGCAACTGCAAATCGCCGTGGGTCATCATCAACAAACGAGCACCAGTAATATCGGCATTCTCGAAATAGTGAATGGAAGGAAGCACACAGTCGTTCAGACCTAAAGCATATAATCTATCGTTTTTGTGCTTTAGAAACAGTCAGTGATTTTTCAACAGACAGTTATGGTGTTTAACCGGTAAAGAAACAAACCTCGGAGCCAGCTCATAACATCTTCCTTTGTCCAACACTCCACTACATCAAGCAACGAAGAAGGCACAGGCGGACCGTAAATTGAGAACATAGCACCTAAGCAGCAAATTAGAAACGTAAGGAAGCAACTTTTGCTCAAGTAATTTGACGGAAATCTACCAATCCTCAGCAGATCGACAGAACAAGATAAAGACTTTACTTAGACTCCCAAATTACGCAACAAGTTGCCGGCACAGTCAGTTTGCAATTTCCCGGATCTAGTTACACAATACTGCAAGCCGACCTTAAAAACAAACTTTTTCAATCAATATAAATCTCGTAAAGTATTCACACGTAAACTTCTCTGAAATTGAGCAATCGACACATTAGCATTCCAGACAGTAAACCTGACATTATGACTAGGACGCGTCATTGTAAAACCGTTATCAGAAAAATAACCCGAAATATTTGCTACCTCAATCCACACAAACGGTGCGATAGAGCTGGCTTTAAGATCAACGTCAAAGACAGTCTTAGACACAGCACTAACTTTTGTAATACTAACTTTTCCGAAAAACTTAACATCAACAGGAAACAACTGCCTCGGGAGTAAGACATTTTCCGGAGCTATCTCAGCTTTAGATTTGTTAATCAACCTAGCTCTAAACACGTAGTCCGAATTGCGCTCTATTGACAAGTCATCAAGCAGATGCACTTTATAAACGATCACAGAGCTTAACGGAGGGACTAGCTTAATAGGCACCTTTGCAGAAAAGACCGGCTTTGCCCAGTTTTTCCAGGCTAAACCTTCAAGAATGAGCAGAGCATTTTCAATGGGCACAGTTAAATCAGACACCACAGCTACACTCAGTTGGCCATCGTTCTGTATAAAAGGCGAAACAATAACCGGAGCGAAGAATTTCTTTGCATAGTAATGAGCCATTTTCCAGCGCAGCTCATAGTCAATCGTTGCCCATGTTGGAGCTTGCCAGATATCATTAAGCTGCCAGTAAAGAGCACACATGGTTTGGCCCTGACCGGACGCCGTCGTTCTGTTTCGCCATCTAAAACTTGAAGGATGTAAAGTGAAAAGGAGCAGAGTATCTATTTTCGCTATGAAAGACACGGACTTACTACACTCGCTATTGAATAAAGTCTAGTCTAACTAAATTGTTGAATAAAATACGATACCTGCCCTGCCGCACATACTAAATGCTTGAAGAGCCACCCCTTCAACAGGTCACGGCTTAGTCCCGGAAAGCTTATGAATTGCAAAAGCATGCACGCCCCTGCTACAAAAAATCACGGCGAATTTGGCTAGTCAAGATTTGAATAACAACAGAATATTTGACGCTCTTGTATCATACATCGACCGGGAAAATGGAGGGTTAACAGCCATACATGTGCCGGGGAATGCTCCCCGAACTTGGGTTCAATGTACCCCAGACCGCCACTCATTCAATGAAACCGACTTTTCTTCCTAGCCCCCCTCAACAAAATGGACGCGACCGCCAAATCCGTCGGCCCACCGCAAAATTTTCGGAGTTTGACTACCCCAACACATTTTTCCGGCTCATGCATACTAGTATGAACTGGCCAGGGCTACGAGACGTTAGCCAGACCAAAGGGTGATTTGCCGTTCGAAAATCGGTAGCCAAAAATAGGTTAATTCCACCGAAAACCGCTCTACAAAATACAGTCACATCATGTGCTAGTCATTTTTATGTACTTAACCACTCTACTAATCATATAAAACATTTTTGTAAAAAATTCCACCGAAAATTTCACAACAACAGGCTCAACAAAGAGTACATAAATGTCTATCAGCAAATTCTCTGCGACGCAGTTTTTAGTTTTCAGCGCGTCAAACCATAAACATACTAAAAGCGGAGGCGCACGGTATGGTACATAAAGGAGCCAAAAAAGCTCTCACCGTCTGTAATGCTCGGTCTCGGTCTGATAAGCGACGGCCTGATGAGCCTGCGTCAAGTAGACCAACTTGTTTAGGGACTCCTTGTCTTTGCCGACCGTAGGACAATTGGTGGCAGTCGAGTCTGCACTACCGCCACTAGCATTGGCTTGACAACCAGGCACACGAAAGTGCGCCAAGGCCATAGCCAGCATCTCCAAGTTGCCGTTCGGATGATGTTGACGATGCATCATCTCTTGACCGAAGTAGGACCAATTGCTGATTTGAGCCGACTGCAGCGTCTGAAGGCTGGGCAGCGACTGGTAGCCGTACTCCGTGGCACAGCGACAAATCGGAAAGGTTTTTGCGTCCCATCCGTCGGCATTGTAATTGTAGAAGTGCACATCACCAAACCGCCAATCTCCAGGCTGTTTGGCTACTCCACCTTCCCTGCAACTTGCCGCTACAGGCCAATCTGCGCTATAGTTGGTAATCGGAACGCACAAAAACTGAAATCATACCGAATAGTCTGAATTCCGTTTGACGGACTGGACAGCAAAAAGGGGCGAGAGCCGAAGTCAGTTGCATTGACAGTCGCCCAGACTGTCTGGTTGTAGAGCTTCAAATAGTCGATTTTGTAGGTTTCCCAGCGCGCCATGTGTCCTGCGCTGTGGTACCAGCCGTCTCGCAGACCCAACTCATTTTCGTTGCTTCCTGCCCAAACCAGAATCGACGGATGTCGCTTTAGACGATCGACCTGAACAACAAATTTTCGCTGTGTAAGCAAATCCATCAATTACAGGGGGACCATTTATCTATCCCGGGTTTCGTCTTGCTGTACCTTTTGTGTTTGTCAATCATTTTCGCTTAAATTTTAACACAACAGACACATAACCTCAGAATTTTTGCCTCAATTGTTGACCAAATCTGTCGCTTCATCCACTCGTTATGCACTTCCATTATGTTCACTTTGACGGCGGACAGACGGAAGTGCATAACCAGTGGTTGAAGTGATAGAGTTGGCTAAGTTTTTCAGAGTAAAAATTCTGAGGATTTGTGCATGTTGAGTTAAAATTTTAGCGAAATTGATTGACCAACACAAGTTAGAAACCAACTCGGAACCCGGAAGAGATAATGGGCCACCTGTAGCCGGTAATCCAATGCAGAGCAAAAGGAATAACAGCTAATGTCGTTGCATGGTGCGTTGGTGCCGTGCGTGATATATTGTTAGTAGCCACACACCTGCTGTTCTATTTCAGCTTTAACGCTGCGTAGAAAGCTGCCGTCAGCCGGGTAGAGCGCCACAGCGAACATGCAATCTTGCCAAATCAAAATTCCGTACTTGTCAGCAGAATCGTAAAAATAATCGCTCTCATACACGCCACCGCCCCACACACGCACTGCATTAGTGTGAGTTTCAGTCATGGCTTTGAAGAAAAAATCCAGTCTCTGCTTCGATACACGAGACAAGAACGAATCAGCAGGTATCCAGTTGGACCCTGAAGGTTAGGTTAGGCTGAGAACCCACTAGTAGTGATGTAAGCGAGGCTCGGTTCAACTCGAAAAACTCCGTATTTTGAAAAATCGGTTACGTGTTCGAGGCTCGGTTTGAAAAACAACGAGTTTACCGAGTGTGTAAATTATTCTAAAATAGCTTGTAAATTATAAGGAAACCGTGCAAGACTCCGTAAAACTCGGTATTGTATGAAACTCGGCATTTTCAACTCCTTTACATCACTACCCACTAGAGCACAGAAAATAAGCAAAGACCAGCCTTTCAAGAAAATCGGCACCGAATTGACACGGAAGTAGAAGCTGAGACCGGCTGAGGTTTTGTTGTGGTCATAGATCGTTTCCTGCACCAGCTCGATATGACGAAACCCGATTATGGTCGAAGTTAGCTTGCCTGAACACAGCTTAAATAATTACCGCCACTTAAGAAGACTAACCATTCATAACAGCGCTCAAATTGTACAAGCGTTGCGCTCCGTAACCGTTGGGCCACCAAAGTTCCGGTTCTCTTCCAGCAGCAAGAAGGAGTTTGTGGTAGACTTTGTTCCATCCTTTGTGTAGATCTCCAGACTCAACTTTCTGCACAAGTTTAAGTTCGGAAATGCGCAAAGAATAAGTCAAGTTTGTCGGTGCTGAACACCACACAAACAACTCGACATGGACTGCCCAATTTGCTGAAAAATCAGCTCGTTCTGAATAGACAAGTAAGCTAGGTGAATACCATCTTTAAATGGCACCCCCGAAACTTTGTCCAAATAGCAGTGGTCAAAGGAAACGGTGAGGAGTTGTTGCCAGATACCCATAGTGGCAAAGCCGGGACCCCAATCCCAACTAAACGACGACTGCATCTTGCGGATGAAATTGACGTGGTTAATCCCATTTTCGACCGATGGATGACCGTCAGGCGGGACAGCATACTTGTACGTGTTCTGCAAAAGAAAACATTTCACTTTAACGCACTAGTAAACAGAACTAACTACCGGAGTTTTCCAGTTAGTATCCCAGGGGGATATAACATGGAAAATCACGTTTCTCAGTGAAAGAAAACATTGCTGCCAGTTAATATCCCATGGGATAGAAAGCCGAACAAGGGTCCATGGAATATCCTCAAAAATTGCTTTGGACCAAAAATTCTTAAGCTACTATAAAAGTTCTTAAAAGCCCCCGTTTTTTAGTCCCAACTCTTATTAATATGAAATAAATGTAGGGACCGGCACGCGAAAATTCAAAATGCTCCTAGGCGAAATTCGGCTTCAGAATTGAAAAGAGCACAATTTATGCAGTCTAACAAAACAAACCGGAACGGAATTGGTTGGATAATAAGCGAGTTATGACCGTTTAACTGCGTCACCCAGCGTGCCACCTTTTCTTCCTAGAAAGTTGACCGCAGCGTGCATGCCGATGACCGACTTGGGCCAACCCCCCGATAGGGGAGCACCCCCCATCAAAACGATCTTTTCCACTCTCCCTCTCCGATGTTTCTGGCACAATTCTTTTACAGTTTCAGACACTACACTTACAGTTTCAGACAAGGATGAGCTGCTACAATACATGTAACAGGTGGTCTGCCCCACCCCACCCGAAATATTCCAGACCCCCCGGATTGGCCCCCCCTACTTCCTCCGATTTGTACTTTGGTGAGAAATTCCGGATCAGGTGTAGCGCGGGGAATCAGGAACCGATCCCAAACAAAAATTAATGTTTTTAATCATAATTAATTATAAATTAACATGATTTATCGATAAATATCGATTATCGATTATTTTTGGAAACATTCCAAAATCGCCCATAATGGTCGTGTTGTATATCATTTGAAAGCCCTTTGCCTGGCGAGTCTAATGATCACTACATCAACATAGGGCAAGCCCCGGGGGCCTGTTTTGCCAAATATATAAGTACCCCTAGAGGCGCATCAGTATAGGCAGGCTCCGGAGGGCCTGTTTTCATACATGGGCCGGGGGTGTGGGGGTATACCCCTCGCCGGCCATACCCCTCCCCACCCCCCTCCCAGACGGAGAAAATTTTCGCTTATTTAAGGCAAAATAGGCGTTTTTTGGCCCCCCATACCCCCCTCCGGATTTTGTATGCCTGTTTTCCAAATATAAAAATACCCCTGGAGGGACGCATCAGTATTGGGCACGCTCCCGGAGGGCCTGTTTTCCAAATATAAAAATACCCTAGACACGCATCAGTACAGGGAACGCTCCTGAGGGCTTGTTTTCCAAATATAAAAATACCCCTAGGGGCATGCATCAGTATAGCGCATAGCGGAGTTGTATAGTCATAAGAAAGTTAATTAATTAATATCTAGTCCATTTCTGACCTTCCGTGATTCCCCCCCAGCTACACCTAACCCTATCCGACTTTCGTTCGTTACTGGATTACCTTCCGTGCCTGTTTGCGTTGGAATATGCAGCTCGAATTTGGGCAAAAAATATCTTTAACACTTATGAATAAACGCTGAAAATTTGAAGGAATTCCACTGACATATAAATGAAAACGAATTATATGAAGTCAACTCGAATAAGCGATTACAGGTTTTTCCGCTTTTGTACCATATTTATTGACTACACACGTTAAGCCTGAGCAGGATTCACCTTATATTGATTAGCAGAGACGCAAAACTACTAAAGGATTGTCAAGAAGCAAAATATAAACTATTGGCTTTGGGCTGCTCAGGATCCCCAATACGTTCGTATTCGTACCCTCTAATTTTAACGACCACATCAACTTTAACCCAATTTCCGGGATCTTTTACGAACCTAGGACGCCAAATCTGAGTGATTTTAGTAAGAGCAACACCTAAACTAAAATTTAAGCGGGCGCACCTTTTTTATTTGTTCTTTGTTTAAGAGCAAACTTTCGTTTTCTGAAAAAATACCGATTCTGCCTATGCTTAACCATGTAAAATTTCAATCTGATTTCCGGGATCTTTGGCTGCATCGATGCCGAAAAAAAATGGCTCAAACGAAAGATGATCAATGCCTCTTTAATACCGTCGGGCGCACCTTTTGAGATCATAAACTTTTTTTTACACTGACGCTGTTTTTCCACTTATTTTAGCCGAAAACAACCGCAGCTTAGCGTATAGCAAGGTGATTTGGGTGAATAGTTATGTTAAAATAATCAAAACAAAAAACCATAAAAAAAGAACGCGCTTTTCTAGCCGCATTTTTTAAAAAAACATGATTTTGATCCCCGCGACACCAGTGTGGTGAAAACGTGCGAAGAAAATTAGGCACGCGGAGCGGCGCAAAAATGGCCGCCGTTGCCGGTCCCTAATAAATGCGAGTTTGAAGTTTTGGTCCCATAGTTAAGTGGCCCAATTTTTGATGGCATATATCTTGGGAATGGAGCGTCAAATCCATAAACCCTTTGCAGGCTTAACATAATTTGCACCAAAGTACAGCTCTATAGGCAAAAGTTAGATTTTCAACTTGACATACCAAGACTCGATCAAATCATAGACTGACTCTTAAGTGGAGTGGGATACTAAGTGGAAGTCTAACTTTAAAGTTAATTAAGAGTCGTTCTCTGGTCAGATCGCGTTTTGGTCCTTTGCCCTATTCAGACCCAAAATTGAAACTTTGAGCTAGAGAGCTGTAAGTTGGTACACTAATAGATACTTATGAGTTATCTTTCAGCTGCAAAGGATTAATGGATCTGACGCTCCTGTCCTGAGATATAGTCTTCCGAAAATCGGTCTGCTTAACTATGGGACCAAAATTTCAAACTCGAATTTCTCGCTTCACACTCGGAATTCGGACCTAAAAATTGGGGGTTTTAGAGTACTTTTAGACTGCTTTAAGAAACTTTCGTCAAATTTTCGTTTTCAGAAAAAAAATTTTTTTTCGCCCCCTTTGCGCCCCCCTAGCTCGTCTGGAACCCCCCTACCCAGTTTTTTTTATTTCAGAAAAATGTTGCGCTATCAATTACCTACCGTTTGGTGTGAAGCATTGTTTGCTCAGACCCGAAAAACGTGAGAAAATTGAGATCAAACATGTTCCGGTCGCAAAATTTTCGCACTTTTCTCAGGTCAAATATTTCCAAGTCCGGTTTTCCACCTACTAGTACGAATTCGGACTTAAAAATTGGGGGTTTTAGAGTACTTTTGGACTGCTTTAAGAAATTTTTGTCAAATTTTCGTTTTCAAAAAAAGAAATTTTTTTTCGCCCCTTTTGCGCCCCCCTAGCTCGTCTGGAACCCCCCCCAACCCAGTTTTTTTTATTTCAGAAAAATGTTGCGCTATCAATTACCTACCGTTTGGTGTGAAGCATTGTTTGCTCAGACCCGAAAAACGTGAGAAAATTGAGGTCAAACATGTCCCGGTCGCAAAATTTTCGCACTTTTCTCAGGTCAAATATTTCCAAGTCCGGTTTTCCACCTACTAGTACGAATTCGGACTTAAAAATTGGGGGTTTTAGAGTACTTTTAGACTGCTTTAAGAAATTTTTGTCAAATTTTCGTTTTCAGAAAAAAAATTTTTTTTTCGCCCCCTTTGCGCCCCACTAGCTCGTCTGGAACCGCCAAAACTGGGTTGGGGGGTCCAGACGCGCTAGGGGGGCGCAAAGGTTCGAAAAAAATTTTTTTTCTGAAAACGTAAATTTGAGAAAAGTTTCTTAAAGCAGTCTAAAAGTACTCTAAAACCCCCAATTTTTAAGTCCGAATTCGTACTAGTAGGTGGAAAACCGGACTTGGAAATATTTGACCTGAGAAAAGTGCGAAAATTTTGCGACCGGGACATGTTTGACCTCAATTTCCTCACGTTTTTCGGGTCTGAGCAAACAATGCTTCACACCAAACGGTAGGTAATTGATAGCGCAACATTTTTCTGAAATAAAAAAACTGGGTAGGTGGGTTCCAGACGAGCTAGGGGGGCAAAGGGGCGAAAAAAAATTTTTTTTCTGAAAACGAAAATTTGACAAAAATTTCTTAAAGCAGTCTAAAAGTACTCTAAAACCCCCAATTTTTAAGTCCGAATTCGTACTAGTAGGTGGAAAACCGGACTTGGAAATATTTGACCTGAGAAAAGTGCGAAAATTTTGCGACCGGGACATGTTTGACCTCAATTTCCTCACGTTTTTCGGGTCTGAGCAAACAATGCATCACACCAAACGGTAGGTAATTGATAGCGCAACATTTTTCTGAAATAAACCCAACTGGGTAGGGGTGGTTCCAGACGAGCTAGGGGGGCGCAAAGGGGGCGAAAAAAAAATTTTTTTCTGAAAACGAAAATTTGACGAAAGTTTCTTAAAGCAGTCTAAAAGTACTCTAAAACCCCCAATTTTTAGGTCCGAATTCGTACTAGTAGGTGGAAAACCGGACTTGGAAATATTTGACCTGAGAAAAGTGCGAAAATTTTGCGACCGGGACATGTTTGACCTCAATTTCCTCACGTTTTTCGGGTCTGAGCAAACAATGCTTCACACCAAACGGTAGGTAATCGATAGCGCAACATTTTTCTGAAATAAAAAAAACTGGGTAGGGGGGTTCCAGACGAGCTAGGGGGGCGCAAAGGGGGCGAAAAAAAATTTTTTTCTGAAAACGAAAATTTGACGAAAGTTTCTTAAAGCAGTCTAAAAGTACTCTAAAACCCCCAATTTTTAGGTCCGAATTCGGAGTATGAAGCGAGAAATTCGAGTTTGAAATTTTGGTCCCATAGTTAAGCAGACCGATTTTCGGAAGGCTATATCTCAGGACAGGAGCGTCAGATCCACTAATCCTTTGCAGCTGAAAGATAACTCATAAGTATGTATTAGTGTGCCAACTTACAGCTCTCTAGCTCAAACTTTCAATTTTGGGGTCTGAATACTGAAACTCGATCGGTTCAGAGAACGACTCTTAAAACTAACTTGAAAGTTGAGGCTCTGACTTTTCGCATAAACTGCTGGCGACTGGAAACTGATGGAAATATTGTTGGTGCCTTTAGAGACAAATTGCTTCACATCAAAGGTGTACTGGCAAAACATGTTGCCAGCGTGGCCAATCAGCTTTCCATTAACGTAGAGAGTGGCCACTGTGTCCAAACCTCGAGCCAGCAACAACATCGCCTCTTTCTACAGTGATCGGTTACAGTATTCCAAACGCGTTAAGCACTAACCCATCTACTACCTCTACGTGTGCGTCAGTGAGGGTAAACGTTCTGGAATAGGTCCAATTCCTCAAACCGACCCACCGAAGAGCAACATCGTTTTCAGCCACGTAAGCATCTGGTATTTTTTTCACAGCCCTCAAAGCCATGAACACATCCCCAGGAACGGTAGCTTTAACCGAAATGCTGCCGTGCCCATCTGACGTTTGACTCTCGTCGCTGCTCACCAACCAATCGGAGCCTCCGAGGTTTTTTACTACCGATTCAGACAGGACGCCCTCCACCAGAGAAAGTAAGAGCAAAAGTATGTACATGTCGCTCGTTCGTCCACTCTGCTACTGCAACCAAACAATACTTCACAGTCAAGTCAACACTTTCTCTCTCAATTTGCCATCTACTGTAGATTACGCGCGCACACGCCAACGCTCAACTTCTTCAACTAGAGATGCGCACGGGCCGGGCTGGCCCGGCCCGGCCCGGCCCGGCCCGGCCCGGCGGGCCGGGCCGAGGGCACTTTTGGGCCCGCCGGGCCGGGCCGGGCCGGCTGGTCGGCCCGGGGTGGCCCGAATTTCTAATTTTTTCTTTCTAATTCTGACAAATTAATGAATTTTCGACTTCGTTTTCTTCAATTTTGTTACAAAAATAACGTTTATATCAGTTAAAGATAAAAAATGAGCCTGAATACGGAAAAATTGCAAAAAAGAGCGAAAAAAGTGCTAAATTTGGCTCATTTGAACCCAGCCGATTATTTTACCGAAAAAAAACGGGCCGGGCCGGGCCGGGCCGAGTGGCAAACGGGCCGGGCCGGGCCGGGCCACAAAATTTGGAAAACGGGCCGGGCCGGGCCGAAAATTTCGGCCCGAGCGCATCCCTATCTTCAACTACCTACCGTCCCATGCGATACCATCAACAATTTGGCTGGCGGTTCAACTGAACTTAACACTTAAAATTTATTTATTCAATTGGTGACCATACATGGGCCGGGGGGCCTTACCGGCCACAAGGCCAATCAATCGACCGTCCATGCCACCAAGCCGCCGTTCCCGGGCCGTTGGCCGATTGTTGTTGTTAGCCGACCAATTCCGGTCCGGTTTGTTTTGTTAGAATGGAAAAGTCTGCTCTTTTCAAGTCTGAAACTCAATTTAGCCTAGGAGCATTTTTTTAATTTTGCGTGCCGATCCCTATATATGGGGCCACTAGCCAGGTACCGGTACCACAAATTGTGTTGTTGTTAGTTAAGAAAGAAAGAAATAATAATGGCGGTTACTAAAATTCGCAGCTCGCAGCCATTCGCAGCTTCGCATCCCAGTCGCACCCGTTCGCAGCCGCCGGGCGCCAACTCTAAAACATCGATGCGAAGAAAAAAGAAGTAAATAGAAAAAAGTTTTCCGACCTCTTTTTCGGTTTTCCTCTTGGGTTTCCAGCAGAGAGAGGCTGTTGATGTATATTTGATGTGTACAAAGTCTTGCATTAAATAAAAGATGAGGCGGTCACGTCAACAAGTGCAACGTGGTTCTCCACGAGCACAGTCTAAGCAAACGACTGTTGACGCTAGCTTCAACATAGTCGAAGAAGGTACTAAATAGAACCTCCATAAATGGCACACTCACGGTGACCTTGAAAGCGTCCCAACTAAGCAAAAACCGGCAAAAGTTTATTAAACGTCCTATTTGTAGAGGGTCACGGCCGGCGTGGGGAAGGGGGTTTTCCGTCAGGTGGGTGGTGGTTGTTGTTGTTGTATCTACCCAGGAAACTGCAGCTAACAAGAACCATCTGCGTTCCCGGGAAAGGTGTTACCATTTGGGGACTAGCCAGGGTCGACCTGGGGCCGTATTTATAGTCCACTCTACATTGACCCCGAAGGGTATGCAGAGATGCCCCGGAGGCGGTAACATTGGACCCCTCAGGTGGGTGGTCGAGGGTGGTTTCGCCCAGAGGGGGTCCAAAATTCAAAAAGCTCCAGAACGCGTGGAAATGCGTTTTAGCTGGTTTTTTCAATAAGGAGGCTAAAAATCGCAATTTTAAGCTGCCAAATAGCGTTTTAGTACATAGAGCTAAAACAAGCAAGAAAACGATAAAAAGGGCTTCCAGAAACCTCCGATTCCTCTTAAATATCAGCGGCGGAAACGCTCTTATGAAGGCTCTACTGTTTGCAGTGATAATAATAGTAGTAGTTTGTACGGTCTAATTATGCTATGACGCATTCTGTTAATGCATGCTGTTACACATCTGTTTCCGCGCTCTCTATCTGGCGTAAGCTTTTTGCCATGAGGTTTTTCAATAGCTCTTTATTCGCGCTGCCTGGCTCGAGCGAGAGTGTGTATGTTTCCTACGTCTGTGCGCTGTACGTCTGCAGGTGTTCCGTAATTTGCGCTGTATAAAAGCTGTCCTCTATTGGCCGCCTGTTTCGCACGCTGCGACATGCAGTCGGACTCAATACCTACTACTTTTTGTTTTGCTTTAAGAACAACAGGTGTTATTGGTGAGGTGATCCTATTAGATTTCTGACCACCCATCCCAAGTCCTCGCACCTGCACGTAATTGTTAAAAGCATCTATATAGCTGAATGACCCATTTCAGACTTAGATGCAACCCAACCTATGTTATTCGCTGATGGTCAATGTATGACAAGCACCCCATTGAATTCGAGACAAAAGTCCTCTTCGCTTTCTGACTTCTTGGTAGACAGTGAAGTTGTAGATATTACCCGACTTTCCTCAAGCGCACGAACGTAAGAATATATGCATTACCAGACTTCGTCTGCTATGCTTTTCTCTTACTATTTAGGTCGCCACCTCAGAAAATTGCTCGTACCAGTGATGGGACACCAGGGAACCGAAGTCAGTCAGTGCCAAGCCGCTCCAGTAGCGATTCCGGTATGCAAGAGGAACCCTCATTTGCCTCTCTGATTCAGTCATTTTCTGAATCTGATGAAATTGAGCTGCCTCAGAACACAGTAAGTTAACCGATACTACTATCATACTGACCGATGTTCTTAGTTTATGCATGCAGCCGTGTTAACTTTTAAACAACGTAAATTAGCATAAAATGACTAGAAAACTTCTAACATACCTCCTGAAGCACTATTTTTTGTACTTTCGAACCACCGCCTCTACCTTTTTCCCTGCTACTAGCCATATTTGGAACCACTTTGCTGCCGGTGTCTGTGACCTTGGTTTGAATGAGTTTAAGAGATTTGTGAGCAGTGTTTCATTCACGTTGTTATTGCGCGAACTGTCTGATACTTTTAACGTCCACAATTCTAAATTCTGCTGCCCGTTCATGTTTCGTAATTTTTCTGAGTAGGTACATTGTAGTTTTATGACTACAACCGTTTACAGTGAGTTGCATGGTTTTGGTTTTTAACATGCATATCGCGAGTGCATCAGTTTAGGGACCACAAATTGGCGAAGTCAGGGGATCTAGGTTGTATTGCAATATGTTATAGTATGGGACAAAAGAAGCCAGGCGGTGCATGAGCTGCGCGAATCCATCCACTAGAACCAGAGATACAGTCAGCCAAAGTGGGGGTGGTCATGAAATCTTGGGTCAATTTATAATGTCCAACCGTTGTCTCTTTCAACGCCTATAACTCAGCTATTTATAAGGCTAGATTTTTCCTCTGTACACCAGTTAAGAAAGTCGATCCTCTCGCGATATGCATGTTAATCCGGAGAAAAGTACAGTACAGTACGTACTGGTGGTATTTAATAGCTTCATTCAAAATATTACTGTGATTGTTTCAGCCCTTACTGTGCGAGAGCGCAATGGCGGAATGTAAGGAAGTGGCAAAGATATTTTCGTTCAAGTGTGAAGAGTTCTACCGTCAACAGAAGGTGTGCACTGCAGTTCCGCAAATTTGTCCTGGGCAAACTGCCACGTTTCTGGTGGATGTTACAAAACTCGGCCATCCTGATGATGTGTCTCGAGATTCCTATGGATCCTGGGGAAAGTGGTCTGGCAGCAATTATTTCTACACAATTGATAGGACACTGAAGGCAATTGTTTGCAAGGGCCGTGTCGCAAAGAAGCTAAAGGAAGGCGTTGGATGGGATCTGGTCATCAGACGACGCTATTATACTCATCCTCAGGAGAGGCAGTTCAAGAAAAATATCTTCCTGGGATATTTCAGTCAAGAACCCCTCGCCCCTAAATGGGCGATTGTGTCGTATGAGTGGAACTGTGAACCCTATGAGTTCCAAATTGCTGCACACGGTTCCAGTAAGGATAAGGCACGACCCTTTCATCCGACTGCCAAAAGTGTCCTTAACCTTGAGCGCTCTGCTGTGAAGATGGCTTCCCCTCAGCCTGCTTTCCATGCGAATTGTGTTGAGTTCCGTAGCTTCAACCAGAGGGTGTGTTCGCACACTCTCGCTGTTGCCACTTTCCTTGGTGTCCGTGATGAATTCGTGCGCCTTGTACGGGAGCGGTTCTCTACAACAACTCTAACTCAACTCGTCGAGCAAAGAATGCCGAAAAAGGCTGGCCGTAAGCCTGGGCATGGAACAAAACGACGAAAAGGTACGTGCATTTGGTTTTAGTCCTTTCTGAATTGTATAAGAACTTCATTTTGTAGTTAGGAAATGCTATTGGGGCCGTCCATTAAACTATACAACGTTCAAAAACTCAAAATTTCGCACCGCCACCCCTTCTGACTTTTCCCGACGTTCAACCAGCCACCCCCACCTCCCGCTGAACGTTGTAGTTTACGGACCGCCCCTTAGCATCGTCGGCTGAGGGTGTCAGGCCAAAATTCGCACATGTAGGCGTAAACTTTACTGTGTTATACCTTTGTACACACTAATTTGTCAGGCCTCGCAACGTCAAGACCACAGAGTACCACTGTGGTTCAGTCAATGCCTGCATTCGCCTCACATGTTGCTGACGCTGCTCGTGCTCATGCTCACCATAAAGAGTTGCATTGGCCTGAACGACTCTCAGATGGCTCAGTCAGCCCTCCAACTGAAGCTCAAAGACGTGTCCTGATGATGCCTCGTCCGCCAACCTACACTAAACCGTATCACAATGACAACTTTTTTCTCGTTGTGGATTTGCAATCCTTCTTCGCTACTAGTGATGCCCGTTGGTGTTGGTCATGTCAAGTAGGTCACCTGCCTTTTGCCATTACCTTACTACTTATTGCAATCTCATTTTACGGATATTCTTGCGTAAATTTCTGAAAAGATTTACAAATAGAAAATATGTTTTACAGACCTCAAGATATGCTATGTAAGTCACAAATAATTTCTGTCATTTTAGTCTCACTTCCCAGCCAAAGAGAATCTGCGTCCACCAGAGGACATTGCGCTTTCGCATGAGGAACGCTACTGGCTGCCCTACGAAAATCGGTACACCCACTCTCATACCCAGACGAGATTGGTTCACGCTCGCTATAGTTGTGTGCTCGGTCGGTACCCGTACTTCAGTGCTCATCTAATGCGGATCCCGCCGAATCTTTTCAATAAAATTAACGAAGTGCACTGCAGGCATCTGAATGAACAGCTTGCTGCCGATCTGTGAGCTACTCTGTACTCTCTTCCTGCATTCTGATTCGGTCTCTTCATTTTACAAACTCTTTTTTGTTAGTCGTTTCTTTCTTTCTACGTTGTTGCCTGTTAGTTGCTTAGTTGCTTTGTTTTGTTGCAGGGAAAGGGAGATTTCCGATGCGTTGCTTAGCAAGCTTATATCATAGTAAAATCACTTCTGTGACCGTGTCTTTGCTTTCATTAGTGTGTGTGTGTGTTCTGTAAATTTGAGCATGTACTTTCGAAGAAGAATTTGCTAATAAGCCTAATTATCGTTGCACAATTACGATTTAGAGAAAGTAATTCTCAGAATATGCTCAGATTTGCAGCACGCAAAGACACGTACAGTGGTACTGCGCTGGGTTGACGGTTCGATTTAGAGATGCGCACGGGCCCGGCAGTTCGGCCCGGGCAGTCCAAATTTCTAAAAATTTGTGTTACAATGCAGAGCATTTTTGTTTCTTTTCTTGCGATTTCAGTATATTTCAATATAATTTTGTTCTTTTAAGGTTATTCTCTAATATTCTGACAAATTAACAAATTTTCGACCTCATTTTCTTTGATTTTGCTAAAAAAAGTATATATCAGTTAAAGATCAAAACTGAGTTTCAGTAAGGAAAACTATGAAAAAGAGCCGAAAAGTGCTAACTTTGGCTGCCGGACCTTGTGTCTCTTCCTTCTCTATAGCAGTTGGCTACTCCTAGACCGAAAGGACGAAAAGTTACAACAACAACAACAATGATTTGGACTCAGCCGATTATTTTAACGAAAAAAAGCGGGCCGGGCCGAAAATTCCGCCCCGAGCGCATCCCTAGTTCGATTTAATGCGAAATTTTAGGCCCAAAATTTGCCAGTTTCAGTTAATAATAATAATTGCTTTTCCCCTAAAATGTTAGGGGTAAATACACTGCCAGGCTTCCTTGCTCGGTTTCTGCAGCATTGCATACATTTTCATTGCGTTACCCAAATGTCCTTCATCTGCTCCGCTCGCACCATCACATACTATGTCCTCACAACTCTACGTTTTGCTGTCTCGTAACGTAATCCGACATTTCTGATTCCATTTTCGCGCAATTTTATCATCAAATAAATCTTCGCATCGATGTTTTAGAGTTGGCGCCCGACGGATGCGAACGGGTGCGACTGGGATGCGAAGCTGCGAATGGCTGCGAGCTGCGAATTTTAGTAACCGCCGCGTTGAGACGACGCGTGCCATCTTCTTGTGTATAACTGTCGTCGCGTGTAGGGATGCAACCGAAGTTCGGTATTATTCGGTATGAACCGAATAATTCGGTTACTAGTACTATTCGAATTCGGTATTCGAATTCGGTATTTTTCAAACCGAATAATACCGAATAATACCGAATATTGCAAAACCGTTAAAATTGCACTGTTTTGCTTAAATTTGGGCAGAAATCACCGAAATATTTCTTCTTTTACATCTCTCTGTTCATTTACTATGCTAAAATTTTGGCAAACAATGACTATTCATACAAAAAGTCAACGAACTTAAAGGTCAAGGTTTAACTTACATAATAATAATAAACAACATTTCGGCCTTTTCAGTTGCCTATGCTGTCAGATTTCCAATTTTTAACCTAAGCGTTTGTTTTATCTTCCACTTACTATGCATAAAATCCCATCTATCTTTTCAAACGATTCATCCAATCTAAGTTGTATGCCTAAGCTGCCAGCTCTGGTGCTTACAGTAGTACTGGATGAATGCTCCCTTCCTCCAACTTTCTGTATGCGTTTGTGATTCGCGCGTAAATATTTTCTGCTATCCGCCACATTCCAGATAATTGAGAAGGCGCTTTCGCTCAACCCGCTGTCAAACCCAACTTTTAGCCTCGGTTTTAGGCTTAGGCTTTGCTTCAGGCTTAGGCTCAGGCTTAGGGGCAAGTGTTTTTATGAAACCTCCGCCATGTGGCGGATAACAGGAGGATATATACGCGGAAGTGTCTTTGTGCTGTGACTTCACATGATTAATCAGGGCACTAGTGGCCTAACTCGCGCCTCTTGAAATGTTTTTTTTTTCGGAAATTTTGTACTCGTTTTTTACCGTCAGCAGAACGACCAAATAGGGCTTGTTTTAGTTATAGGCATGGATAAATCAAACAATGCATTCAAGCAATACATCTCTCTCCAGCTTTTTTAGCATAAAAAAGTTTAGCAAAAAACAAGAAATCGTAGTTTGACAGTATATTTTCGCAATCGCGCTGCGAATAATCAATATTCGGTATTATTCGGTATAATTCGGTATTATTCGGTTCCGAAAATCCGCTTCGGTATTCGGTATTCGGTATTTTTGTATTCGGTTGCATCCCTAGTCGCGTGGTGTGTCAACGGTGCTTTTTACTTTTTGCCTTCTTCAAAAGTTTCTGCCGAAATCGGTTTGCTGTCGCGATGGTGGTGTTTTCCATTCAACCATGTGCCTAACTAACTCGGACTGTTGAAACTCAGTATGTTCTCCTAAGTTCAGTAGGTATCTCCGTTTATATTGGGTTTAGGTGTAGCTGGCTGGGGGACTCAGTAAAGGTAAAAAATCGACCGTACATAGGATTAATCAGCTCCCTTCGGATTAGGGGTATATTGGTCGGTTACGTGTCCCGTTAATCGGCCGGCTGGCTCGCGGCCGCCGGTCAGCGAGAGGCGGCTATTCTTAACTGACTCTGCGTCGGCCGCTTGCACGCGCGCACATTGGCGGTATGACATGGCATCAAAGGTAAACGCCAAAGGCAAGGTCAGTCCCAGTGACGTTAACAAAGAATGCTCTGCTTATTGCAGCTATAATTGCCTAATCGTTTTTTTGGGGGCAGGTCGTTTCCGATTCTTGCAGCAAGATCGTTTCCGGTGAATCGCTTTAAAGGGCAGGAACTTTCAAATGTTGTCAGTTGAACCTTAGAACCACTAAACTGTATCTGATGTGTATCGTTTCGGCCGAGGTGTTCAGCATGGTCAGGCCCACCCAACAAACAGATGAGCCCGACGTGGTCGACTTTGTCCGCAATGTGGCCGAGGAGGGTTCCAGTCTCAGGTTCGCAAAGGACCTCGGCAAGTATGCGGTGGTCGGAGAATGCTGGCTCAGACAATTGAGAGCTTGTGGGGAGTGATCAAGTGTGACTTCTTGAAACTGAAGCGTGGAAGTTCCGCAGCGCTCTTTTCCAGGCATCTGGCCTTACTACTGGTGGCGCTCCATTCGCAAAGACCGCCCGTTTCTAGATTTGATCTCTGAAATCCGCCGACAGTACCCGCTGTTGTAGAAATTGATATTATTTGTTGTTCACGGGTCCATGTTCATTGCTGTACATTTTACTGTCATGTTGTATCTACATAGCTTATTATGGTAAAGGTCTTGGGTCGCATGTTCTCAGCCAATGCGCGCGTGCAAGCGGCCGACGCAAAGTCATTAAGAATAGCCGCCTCTCGCTGACCGGCGGCGCGAGCCGGCCGGCTGATTAACGGGACATAACCGACCAATACCCGGGTTAGATGGGTGTAGCTGGGGGGGGGGTATCAGGGAAGGTCAGAAATGGACTGTATATTTCTTATCAATTAACTTTCTTATGACTATACGACTCCGGAACGTGCCCTAACTGATGCGTCACTAGCTAGGCGTATTTTTATATTATTTGGAAAACAGGCTCTCTGGAGCGTGCCCCGTACTGATGCGTCTCTAGGGGCACTTATGTGATCAGGTGTAGCTGGGGGAATCAGGAACAGAAACCGAAGCAGAAATTAATGTTTGAAATGATCATAATTAATTATAAATTAACGAGTTCTATCGATAAATATCGATTATCGATATTATCGATTTTTTGGCAAAATTTCTTAATCGTCCAAAATGGTCATGTCATATTTCATTTGAAAGCACTTCGCCTGGCGAGTAAAATGATCACTACATCAGCATAGGGCACGCCCCAGGGGGCCTGTTTTGCCAAATATAAAAGTACCCCTAGAGACGCATCAGCATAGGCACGCTCCGGAGGGCCTGTTTCAAAACATAAAGGTACCCCTAGGGGACGTATCGGTATAGGGCACGTTCCGGAGTTGTATATCATAAGAAAGTTAATTAATTAATATATAGTCCGTTGCTGACCTTCCCTGATCCCCCCAGCTGCACCTGATCCCCTTCCTTCCTTATGATAGGGACCGGCACGCAAAATTTCAAAATGCTCCTAGGCTAAATTGGGCTTCAGAAGTGAAAAGAGCAGACTTTTCCATTCTAACAAAACAAGCCGGACCGGAATTATATACGTATTGCTGGCTTGCTCTGGTGTACATGTGCGTTGTATAAAGTTATTTTTTATTTTATTTACGTATTCTTGGTACATGTAACAGGTCCAGGTCGAGGGAGATGGTGGAGTAAGGGGGTTGACTGCCAGGTGGAGCGCGTCCTCGCGTCCGTCGCGCCGAGGTGGAACGTTATATTTAATGTTAACGGCTACAAATCGCAATTTTAAGCAGCCAGATAGCGTTTAATGGCTAATAACAAGCAAAAGGGCTTCTAAAAATACCGATTGCCTGATTGGGGTGAGAATTTTCTGTAGGTGGGCTGACTGCGATTTTTTAATGAATCAGAATCTAGGGACCATATGATTGCAAAAATTTATTCATATTGATTCTAGGTCAAACGGTTCCAGAGATATACAGCACCAAAGTTGACCAAGACCATTCAGTCCAACTACAGAAAAAGCCGGTTTTTCCCTTAGCAAATTTGCATTACTAGGGAACGTTGCGCAGATTAGGTTACACCACAATACAGAGCTCGGGCACTTCTACAACTTTGGTCACAAGGTCCAAAGCGATCCCACGCGCCGTTAAGAAGTTATTCGCAAAAAACTGAAATCATTGAATTTTGAAATAGACTTTAGGTCCATCTACTTTGACTGAACTGTGTTTTTAAGATTGACTCTGCTGTACCGTACTGTTGTCACTGAGTGAGAGTGAGGTGGGCAAGTTGGGAAGAAAAATAACATTGTCGATCGTATTGGTTGGAACCAGCCAGGCAGAAGCCAGATTGTGTTGTTGATCTGCTGCGCACACTCATGATTGAGCATGTAAGACTGACCTGACTGACGTGATAGTCAATTTTGCGCTCGGAATACCTTTTAAATGCGTTTTTTGAAGGCTAGTTTCTTAAAATTCTCGTCATGGTTACCCAGCGGCCCAACCAGGCAAATTATGTGTTCTGACAACTAAAATGCTATGTATTTTGTGGTTTTTTGTGCCTTAAGATTGACACAGTCTTGAGAAAATGAAGAATTCCTGAACAGCAGATTTTTGAATCAGTCGGTAATAAAAACAGTTCTTAAGGATAATCCATATTTTCTCCAGACTGCGTCACTCTTTATGCATATAATTTTAACATTAAAAATGCCCCGCAGTTCAGCTGATATTCTTCAGAATTTCATGGCATTTAGGGAAAATCTGCAGAAATGACAACAAATAACCTCCATTTATAGTATTTCTTTATTTTCCTTAACACAGAGTACCCCAAATTTTGGCAGGTGTGTTCCAAATCTCAGCATATTTGGCCAAGATATGCGGAAATTGCAGCAAAAAGAAATGTGCCATTTTTAGACACCCTGTACGATGCGAACGCTTTTTTGAGGCCCAGATGATTGCCGTCTTGTTTTTGGAAAGGCCAGTAGATAGGCATATCAATTCAGACGTTGGTACAGTATATTTCAGTTGCTGTGGGCGTTGCTTATTGGCGGTTTGGTGCTGGCTGCTGCCTGGTTGTTCAGAAGAAAGCATTCCGTGCCTCCTTCTCCTTCTGACTCGTTCCGATCTTCAGGCAAGAACTTATTTATTGTAGCATCATTTGGTTTCATTGCTAATCGATATAAACGTTTGGGTGGTTTTCTCAGATTTTATGCAAAAACAGACTATAGAGTGACCTAAATGCTTCGGTACTCCAAACTTGCTCGGCTGAGTAAAATGTCGTATTGGTTATCCGGCTATATAACTGTACGCTACCTGCTGGCCTCACAGTTGTTAAAAAATTTTTTGCTTTTTTAAATTTTTGAAAAAATTTCTTAAATCGTCTTAACCCTTTCGAATTCACCCTGTGCCATATGGCACACATTGCTCCACGAACACAAAGTTTGTGTTCGTCATGAAATTTTTGCGTTCGCCTCTTTTCGCCGAACCACCCCCGAACACAGGACGAACACAACACGAACACAAAAATCGACCATCCGAACACCCAACGAACACAAAAAGTGGGCGGGCGAACACATGGCGAACACCCTCCGAACACCCCCCGAACACCCTCCGAACACCCTGCGAACACAGCCCCGAACACATACCCGAACACACCCGAACACATACCCGAACACCTCCCCGAACACGCCCAAAACACCCCGAACACACACCCGAACACATACCCGAACACATACCCGAACACACCCGAACACACCCGAACACATACCCGAACACACCCGAACACATACCCGAACACATACCCGAACATTCACCCGAACACACACCCGAACACATACCCGAACACATACCCGAACACACACCCGAACACATACCCGAACACACACCCGAACACATACCCGAACACACACCCGAACACATACCCGAACACATACCCGAACACATACCCGAACACACACCCGAACACATACCCGAACACATACCCGAACACACACCCGAACACATACCCGAACACACACCCGAACACATACCCGAACACACACCCGAACACATACCCGAACACATACCCGAACACACACCCGAACACATACCCGAACACACACCCGAACACATACCCGAACACATACCCGAACACATACCCGAACACCTTAGAGACATTTTAGGAGCACTTTTGGGACACTTTGGGGACACTTTAGGGATACTTTGGGGACACTTTAGGGACATTTTGGGGACACTTTGGGGATACTTTGGGGACACTTTGGGGAAATTTTGGGGATACTTTGGGGACATTTTGGGGACACTTTAGGGACACTTTGGGGATACTTTTGGGACACTTTGGGAACACTTTAGGGATACTTTAAGGATACTTTAGGGACATTTTGGGGACACTTTAGGGATACTTTGGGGACACTTTAGGGACATTTAGGGGATACTTCAGAGATACTTTGGGGACACTTTAGGGACATTTTGGGGACACTTTTGGGATACTTTAGACTTTAGAAACACTGAAATTGGTGAAATCGCGTGTTTTTTAGTTGTATTTCAGCCCGCATTAGCGATTTTTGACTATTCTTAGCTAAAATTACGACCTTTTTTCCGATTGTGGAGTGTTTTGTAATACTTAACCCTATCCTCTAGAATTTGGGCGCAGACCCTAGAGATGTTCACGAGCCTAAAAATCGCGGCTCGGCTCGGCTCGATTGTGAGCTCTGTTTAGGTCAGCTCGTTTCAACTCGTTTGTGCGCACCTCCAAGCTCGCTCGAGCTGGGCTCGCGAGCTTTAAATTTGGTGAAAAGCTCGAAAAAATTGAAAAGTAAGACCATAAAATCAATACTTCAGTCTTTTCCTCACTAATTAGGCGGATTTTTCTGTTTGATACCTTAAAATATTGCAGCAAACATTGAAATTAAACGAATTTTACATCCAAAAGCCCAATATTTTCATAATTTAATTAAATTTTACACATTTTTAAGTTTGGAGCGCGTTCTGGGCTCAGCTCGGCTCGGACCGCGAGCTTTTTAACCTTGATAAGCTCGCTCGATCTGGGCTCGCGAGCCGAGTCAAGCCAAGCCGAGCTTTTTCAGGCTCGGCTCGTGAACATCTCTAGCAGACCCCCCGGCCGGCGCTAGACACCCTACCCCCTTTGGTGGATGACCTGTTCTATGTATATACTGTACAAATGTTTGTTTTGTAAAATGCTGCAATGGTGGTATGGTTTGTTTCAACTGGAAATCCAGAAATTTGCAGGTTACCTGGGGCCAATTTCTCACCTTACAAGTACAAGTCAAGTACAAGTACAAGTCAATTACAAGTCAAGTAAAAGTCAATTTCTCACCTTACAAGCGTTTACTTGACATTTACTTGACATTTACTTGTACTTGACAACAACTTGATAAACACTTGACATTTACTTGACAATCTTGACAATGTTTTGGGCGGCTGAATGGCCATTTTACAACTGATTCCGTCTGACTACTGACGGAAACAATAAGGACGAAGCTTACTGGAGTACGGAGGGTTGACTGGGTGGGATACAACAGGTAGAATTGCTATGTTTACTCTGTTAAAAGGAAACATTTACAAATCGGCATGACATATTATGTTGAATAGTTTAACGCTTAAATTCGTCCTCGAAATTTGTTTGCCTTCAGTAGACTTTGAGGTCGCGGCTAGCTTTAGGGGCTTTGCGGTTCTGGGTCATTTATCCATCTTAGCCTGTGGGGTGCCACCTACCCACCAAAACTAACCTATTTAAACTGACTTTTCTTTCTGGTACTACTGGCTAGACCCGCCCTGACTCCAAAAAGTTCACGTTGACTCTGACTAACCCAAGAAAATTGATTGATTCTTTCAAAGTTTTTCACCCCTACCCCTCTGGACCTATTTTCTGGCTAGTGATGCTAACTGCATTAAATTCGATTGTTTGCCGTCGGTACTTGTTATCGGCACGTTTACTCTTCATTTCGATGCATTTTGTTTGTTTCATACCCGTTTGTTTTGCGTTTTGTTCTCACTTGACAACCATTTATCGGTCGCAAGAGACTGATAAAATTTTACAAGTCAAGTGGAGAAATTTGATAGGTGAGAAATTGAACAATTGACATTTACTTGACATTCACTTGTAAATTGGTCACTTGACTTGTAATTGACTTGACAATTTTCAGAGGTGAGAAAGAGAAAATTGATAAAATTTATCAAGTTTGCTTGTTTTGTCAAGTACAAGTCAATTACAAGTGAGGTGAGAAATTGGCCCCTGATCTATATAATGGACTTGAAACGTTGGAGATGTTAGCTTTCTAGTACTGCCTGTTAAAATCTCGCTGATTTTTACTTTCAGGGAACGTAAACATTTGGCATTCTCTGAAATGAGGGTATTATCTCCTTGCACAGAAAGCAGGATTATTCGAATAACTAGAGGGGTCATTGATTACAATCGCCTCAACTAAATAACTCAAATGAACATCTAAAATAGGCCAAACAGTCGCGCTTTATGTTCAAAGGGCGCCACTCTCATTTTTGGCAAGCAATGCTATTTTTTATCTTTACTGAAAGTAAAAACCCGCTAGATTTTAACCGGATGTGCACCTCCTTGGGGCTGTGCAAAAATGACGTCATCGGTTAGCGGGGAGGGGGTTCGGCCAATGATGACGTCACTTTTGTCTCATCAGGGAATGGTCAGAAATTAGTCTTCGAAAACGCAGTTGAATGGCATTCTATTCATTGGCAATGTCGAATGCATTGGCATTGCATGCACGTGAACAATGCGAAAGTTGAAAGTGTATGAGACTGAGACCCTTGCGAGGAAAGGGGACCGGTTATGCAGATGGCTACTGTAGACAAACTAAGACATGTACATTGTACTAGGCGGTTTAGGGGAGTTATCCCCTGCTGGAAAAGCCAACCCCTCACACTCCCCCGAGATAAGTTATGTCCCTAACCCAAAAATACTGGTACTAGTAGTGACTCCAGTACTTTAACAAACTGGATCAGAAATCACTAATTTTTAGCCTAAAATTCGCTTGAAAAGCCTTTGGAAACCGAATTTGGAGTTTCCACTGCTGATATTTTAACGAGAAATCGGGGTTTTTGGAAAGCCTTTTTGTCATTTTTGCTTGTTTTTAGCTCTAAAACGCTATTTGGCAGCTTAAAATAGCTATTTTTAGCGCCCTTACTGAAAAAAACGTGCAAAAAACGCATTTCCAGGCGTTATTGAGCTTTTAGAAAGTTTGGACCCCCTCTGGGCGAAACCCCCTCGACCCCCCACCTGAGGAAAAAACCCCCTACCCCCAGGTCGGCCCAGAGCTGTTACATGTATGATCTCAGATGATGAGTTTTGGACGAAAGATGGAATAATGAATGGTTAGCTGAAAGCAGATGAGTGGGCATTGGCTTAGCAGTAAAGCAGCTCTGATGTACAGAGCAAACCAAGCCTGTGTTACTTCAGCCATGTATCTCAGTGGGTCGGTCAATCGATGAGTAATACAACCGCGCAGCAGCAGCAGCAGCAGAAGAGAACGGAGTCATTGCAACGTCGGTCTCCATCAGTGTCCGCATACTGTATGTATCATAAGAACGCTCTGAAACAAACCATTTCACTATTGCAGCATTTTACAAAACAATCATTCACACAGTATAAATAAAGATGTAGCAGGTCATCCACCGAAAAGGGTAGGGTGTCTGGGCGGCCGGGGTCTGAGCGAGTCCAAATACTAGAGGATGGGGCTGACCGTCGGTCTCCATCAGTTTCCGCATACTGTTTGTAACATGGGAACGCTCTGGAAAAACCATGACACAATTGCAGCATTTTTACAAAACAACCATTCACAGAGCATCCATATACATATAACAGATCATCCACCAAAGGGGATAAGGTCCACACCCAAATTATAGAGGATGGGGTTGAGTATTAAAAAACACTCAAAAATCCCAAAAAGTCGTAATTTTAGCTAAGAATAGTCAAAAATAGCTAATCCGGGCTCAAATACAACTAAAAAAACACGCGATTTCACAAATTTCAGTGTCTCTAAAGTGTCCCCAAAATGTCCCCAAAGTATCCCTAAAGTGTCCCCAAAGTATCTCTGAAGTATCCCCAAAATGTCCCTAAAGTGTCCCCAAAGTATCCCTAAAGTGTCCCCAAAGTGTCCTCAAAGTATCCCTAAAGTATCCCTAAAGTGTCCCCAAAGTATCCCTAAAGTATCCCCAAAGTGTCCCTAAAGTATCCCTAAGGTGTCCCCAAAGTGTCCCTAAAGTGTCCCCAAAGTATCCCTAAAGTGTCCGCAAAGTGTCCCTAAATTGTCCCCAAAGTATCCCCAAAGTGTCCCTAAAGTGTCTCTAAAGTGCTCCTAAAATGTCTCTAAAGTGTTCGGGAATGTGTTCGGGAATGTGTTCGGGTATGTGTTTCTTGCATGTGTTCGGGTATGTGTTCGGGTATGTGTTCGGGTATGTGTTCGGGTGTGTGTTCGGGTATGTGTTCGGGTATGTGTTCGGGTATGTGTTCGGGTATGTGTTCCGGTATGTGTATGTGTTCGGGTATGTGTTCGGGTGTGTGTTCGGGTATGTGTTCGGGTATGTGTTCGGGTGTGTGTTCGGGTGTGTGTTCGGGTATGTGTTCGGGTATGTGTTCGGGTGTGTGTTCGGGTATGTGTTCGGGTATGTGTTCGGGTATGTGTTCGGGTGTGTGTTCGGGTGTGTGTTCGGGTGTGTGTTCGGGTATGTGTTCGGGTATGTGTTCGGGTATGTGTTCGGGTGTGTGTTCGGGTATGTGTTCGGGTATGTGTTCGGGTATGTGTTCGGGTATGTGTTCGGGTATGTGTTCGGGGGGTGTTCGGAGGGTGTTCGCCCCGGCCATTTTTGTGTTCGTCTGGTGTTCGGGCTGTGTTCGTGGGGTGTTCGGGTCGTGTTCGGCGACATATTCGCGAACACCTTAACTATGGGCTTTGTGTTCGCCATGTGTTCGGCGAAATAGGCGATCGCGTTCGCAGGGCTCCGAACACAGAAATTGTGTTCGCCTCCAGGGTGAATTCGAAAGGGTTAAAGGGGTCCAGCGCACTTACAACAAATGTTCCACTTTTGCACCTCAAGTTAGTTACGAAACCTGTTGTTCGAAAACGCCAATACAGGTCTAATAAACACTGCCTGCCTATAACTGCATAATTTCACCGAAGTTGTCTTTAGAGGCAATTCTAGGTGAATCTTAAGGAAGGATTTCTTAAGCAGTTGCTGTTAGGCTCAGTGCCAAACTAGTATTATGAATGTTTCTAGATAAAATGTTGGCTGATTCGAAAGTATTTACAAAAAATCAAATGTACGTGAATTTTCCCATTTTTTGCCTTACTTTGCATATTGATTTGAAAAAATTTTTGAGCCTTCAAAAAAGCTCTATTTTATTTTAAATAGGTTTTTTTAAATTTTTTGCCGTAGCAACTGTGGCTGGCCTAACACGATTGAGTAACGTCAATTAGGTATTTTGGACACTCGTTTCTTTTGCGGCTGACCAGACATTATCAAATAGACAGCTGCAAATGATTCTTCAAATGAAAGACAACGCAAAAGCTTCCGTAACAAAATTTTTTTATTTTGCAAGTTTATTTGTTGTCCTGTCAGCCGCAAAAGAAACGAGTGTCAAAGTAGCCCCAATTAACGGTAACTTAAAAGGTTTTGGTTTCAGCCGCTTCCGACGGGACAACTGACGATCTGTCTGTGCCACCAAAGCAACATAAACGCCATGGTAGCAATTCTATCAGTGGCAGAATGCGCAGAATGGTAATTTTTGGACTTGCCGTGGGAGGAGGCGCCCAGTTCGTCGCGGCAAATCGGATTGTCGTTGCGGCAAAACGGCCTTGGCGAACCTGCCGCGACGAGCTGTCCTTAACCTCTCTTTTTGATGGAGGCCTGCCTCTGTGACAGGTAAAATTGGTTCCCTCCCTCCATGGAACTTTTACCTTACTTAATATCACAACTGGCAATATTTAACAACGCACGCACAGACGTTGTAACGACAACAGAATAGAACATTTACATAGTAAACATAGCTTTTTGCAACTGGACGCGCTTCTCTCAAAGTAGTCAAAGAATCCTGACCTCCGAAGAGCAAGTGGAGCTTCATCGATTATTTCATCCAAACCACCATGTACCTGTAGAAAAAGAGGAGATCAAAGAGTGATGTGTGCTAAAATTAGCAAATTTGTTGTGCGCAAGTTGGTGTGCCCCATAACAGGGGGTCGGGGGTCTGTCCCCACCCGACTTGGGCCAGCCCCATCGAGACCATACATGTAAGCAGGTCCGGCCGGCGTGTGGGGAGGGTGTTCCGCCAGGTGGAGGTAGAGGGGGTCCAAAATTCAAAAAGCTCCAAAACGCCTAGGAGTACGCTTTTAGCACGTTTTTCTCGGTAAGAAGGTTAAAAAATCGCAATTTTAAGCTGCCAAATAGCGTTTTAGAGCTAAAAACAAGCAGAAAAGGGCTTCCAAAATGCTGACTCCGCTCAAATAGCAGCAGCGAAAACGTCAAATTCGGTTTCCATAGGCTTTTCAAGCTAATTTTAAGCTAAAAATTAGTGATTTCCGAGTCAGTTTGTTAGTACTGGAGTGTAAGTACTTGTATTTTTGGGTTTGGGCGAGGGGGTTTGTCCTTTCTAGTTAGGGGGTAACCCCCTAGTATGTATACATCCATAATTATGCTCGAGACGATTTATCTTACCCCAACCGATTTGACAAGTCTTTTTTAGCTAAATTTGCGATTTTTTTAGAATTTCAGACACTAAAATTGCTAAAATCACCTGTAAAACAGCGCTTTTCAGCTGTATTTGAGCTTAAATTAGCGAATTTTGACTATTTTTAGCCGAAATATTGCGATTTTTAAGCGTTTTTTTTGGCGGATGATCTGTTACATGTTTGGTGTTAAACAGTGTCAGTCGTTTTCCCTGTGCCCCTACTGCTTTGAAGTCTGAAAGATGATCCTTAGGCTAAGTTTTAAAACGACAGTGCGTTTAGGTGGCTTAGTGATTTAGGTTGGTCAGATGGTCGACTCCAGCAACAATGCATCTCTAGAAGGCAGCCCTACGCGCCGGTCATCGGTTCACAGGAGAAGACACTACAGCGGTCCGATAAATTTTGCTAAGAGGTGCCAACACCTTTGTTTGTTGTCAGACATGGCCAAAGCAAGTCTGAGGCCCCTGACCCCGTCAGACGTACCGCTCCCCTCAGACGAGTCAAACGTAAAAATTTTTCCGGCTGATTTCTTCTACTCAAACTGTCAAAACTACTATAAATATTAACGCACAATATGCGTTATTTTAGACAAATGTATATCTGACTTTTTGCCTTTCATCTCCTCAACCCTCCTCGGGCGGTGCTTCCCTTGCGCAGCTCAACTCATACTGAGAATGTCCAAATCCCACACCCGTCAGTCAGCCCATGTCTGCTGTTCCTTACTTGCAGTTCTTAGCTTATGTTGCTCTGTTTTTTAGTCAACTTTCCTTGGTTAAGCGTCGGTACGTTTTGCGTTTGTTCTTTGCTGTGCTTGCTACTGTAGCATGATATGACAGTTTCGGAAAGCTTTGGATTGAAGTTCGACACGACAGCCCTGCAGTTGTAGAATAACCATAAGTTCTCGCTCTGCGAGTGGTCTGGTGTCTTATATTCTTTGCGTTTATTACTTGTTTTTAATTTTGTTTTATTGTGAGAAGTTGCTACCAGGGTTGATTGTGTTGTGGAAAAAGCTCAAGTCGGTTTTTTCCCGATTTAAGTTTTCTGTTTCTTTTCAAAGGTAATTTTCCCAGATGGCAGAAAAATTTTAACAGTTGCTTTTTATTACAGAGTTCAATAAAATATCGTGATTTTTATTAATTTCACTAAAGTTTTTTGAGTGGTAATTTAATATCTGTCGAAAACATTTTTTCTCGATAAGGATCATACACATCTGGAATTCCTTACCTAACGATATTGTAGAATCTAGAAATTTGACGATTTTCACAGAGAAACTAAAGAAAATGGATCTTTCGGGCTTCCTCCTGTTCCAGTAAAAGGTGCACCGTTCTTTTTAGACATTGTGCACCTGTTGCCCACTAACACTCTTTCTGCGCTGTTTATTTTACATTGTACTAACATGTTGTCTTGCTTGGGCGACAAAATAAATAAATAAATAAATAAAAATAAATAAATATTTAAACACCTTAAAATACAGGGTAGCCCAGTTATCTATCATCAGTTTCGTCTTGCTGGAACATTGTGTTTCTCAATCGAATGCGCTGAAATTGTAACACAACATGCTCAAATCCTCAGAAATTTTACTTTCAAAGTTTCAGCAAAGTCTATTAACTTCAACAACTAGTAATGCACTAGCACTAGCGAACGACCGTAACCGGATTTTTGGGTCCGATCGGAATCGGAATCGGAACTCAAGTACAGTTCCGAATCGGAATTTTTCGGAATCGGAACTTTTTTGAAAATCAGCTAAAAATTTTGGAATAACCTGTTTTTGGCAAAGAAACAGTGTTTACGCAACCATCCCTTACAATTCCATGCAAACATCCAGTACAAATCACCATGTCAAACGATAACATGCATTAAAACCGCCAACCATGATCAATAGGTAAAATTCAAAGCGCATAAATTATACTTTAAAAACAACAATTTTTCAACGTTTTCAGTAGAGTGCGAACTGGTCAGACAGACAGAGTTTACTCCAATGTGATGCCAGACACCCAGCAGGTAAAACGGCAGGAGCATACACATAACAACTAATTTACAGATATAGACAATCCTTGTGCTATAACATAATCCTTAAAGACGTCATTAAAAACAAATTGCCTAAATTTGCTAAAAGGAGCTGAGACGGCGAAATTAGGAAGGGAGTTCCAAATCCTTGAGGAGGCAAAGAACATTGTACTGCCCGTGGCGACCGTACGGGTGGTCAGCTCAACGTGACAGGAGTTGGCCATGAGACGCTCACTTCTACGTCTCTGCGAGGTTTGGAAAGAAAACGGGCAAAAGCGAGCACCATGATAGACAGAGTGAAAAAGCAGCAGCCGTTTCTGTGCTGCCAGCAGCCAGATTGGACTGAGGGCACACTCATTCACAGTGTCAGTACAAGACAGATCGTAGCGATTTAGGTGCAACTTGGCAAACAGTCCCTGTGCTTTCTCCAGCCGGGCTCGACTATAGCTAGCGTTTGGGTACCAGGCTTCGATGGAATAAGTCAGTTGAGGGAGAAAGCACTGTTTGTACAGACGCTCGAAGACGGCAGGTGGAGCCTTACCAAGAAATTGACGTTTGGCTGCACCGATAGCTCGTCTGGCTCTAACAGCCGCTAGCTGCGCGTGCTGGTTGAAGGAAAGGCGACGATCGAGGGTGACTCCCAGGTATTTGTAGTCCTGGACAGCAGTAATTGGCTCGCCGTTGAGGTGCAGACTTAGCGGCGGTAGAGTTGCTGGACGGGTACTGCGCGAAAACAACAGGGATTTAGTCTTGCTGGCATTTAATGTCAGTCCAAGATCAGAAAAGCACTGGGAGATTCGATTCAAGTCCAGTTGTAGGTCAGTCAGATCATCTTGGCTAGAGATTGGACACAGAACAGAAGTGTCATCGGCGTACAGTAATACAGTAGTTTTGGGGTGGAGCTGAACTCGAGCTACAGCATCGATATACGCCGTGAACAGTACAGGGCCCAGCACGGAGCCTTGGGCAATGCCAGAGGTCATCGGTCGCTCAGAAGAAGGCTGACCGTCAACCACTACGCAGAAGCGACGGTTAGACAGATAAGAGGCAATCCAGGACAGCAGCCAATTTGGCACAGAATGGTCTCGTTGCAGAGAGGAGAGCAGAGGTAAATGTGGTACAGAGTCAAGAGCAGCCTTTACATCTAGGAACACAGCTGCCACCTTACCACAGCTGTCCAGACCAGTGGAAACTTGATGCACAAAGTTGACAAGACAGTCAGAAGTTGATCGGTTGCAACGAAAACCATATTGTTGGTCGGAGATGGCAATAAAAGGCAGAAGCTGAGATTTGACATATCTTTCCATGACTTTCGAGACCACACTGAGCAGAGCAATAGGTCGAAAGTCGGCAGCAGCACTGGCATGAGAGCGTTTAGGGACAGGAATGATGTGCGCTGTTTTCCAGGCTGCAGGCACACTACCATCCCTAAGTGAACGGGTAAACAGAGCGGCCAATGGCGGTGCTAAGACTGAGGCACACTGTTTCAACAAGGTAGCAGAGATTTGATCAGGGCCTGGTGATTTTGCCGCCGACAGACCCCTGAGCTCACGCTCAACAAAGGCCACCTGACAGCCAGCCTCCACAGGTAGTTTTCCTCGAGGAAACACAGGCAGTGCAGTGGCAGAAGGCAGGTACACAGACTCAAAATGGTCTGCTAGAGCAGACGCTTTGTCCAACGGGGTCAGGAGACTGTCACCAGCAGGCGTAAGCAAAGTGGGAATCGTTCTCGACTGGCCTTTTAGGCGCTGGACTGTGCGCCAGAACTCCGCTGGACTGTTGCAGTTGTTAAAGGCAAGTGACACTCGTTCTTTTACCGCTTGTTTGATGAAAAATTTTCCTTTGCGGCGGAGTCGTTCGTATAAGGAGCGAGCGCCAGGGTCTCCAGTTGCCTTAAACCTCTGCCTCGCCTCCTCCTTTTGCTGCATAATTAGACGTACGGCGGGGCAGATTAGGCGCTTGACAGGTTTGGGTTTGACGAATTTGACAGGGACATGTTTATCCACGCTTTCCCACAGCCGTCTACAGAACTCGGTCCAGGCAGAATTGCAATCAGAACTGTTTGCAACAACGTCTAGCAGCCCAGCCTCCGCAATGTCCCTACGTAGTCTGGGCCAGTCAGCCCGCTGCCAAAGGTACACGCGTCTTTTCTTCCGTCTGGGGGGCTTCGGCCTGGCTGTACGAAGTCTACATAACACCAGCGCGTGGTGTTTTTCAGGTCACAGGCTAACACAGATAGTCGCTGGCCAGTAAACAGCAAATCGATAGTTCTATTTAGGTGCGTGCACTCGTCCACCTGCTGCATGAACGAGAAGGTGTCCTCTAGCGGCCGCAAATGTACCAACTCACTTGGCGTATGAACATCCAAGTTAAAGTCTCCACAGAGTAAAGTTGGGGCATTGGCATGTTGTTGCAGAGAAATGTAGTTCAGCAATGAGTCAGAAAAGTCCACAGCTGATGATCGGGGAGGTTTGTAGCAGCAAATAACTGAAATCGGAGCTCGGGCGGTTTGAATTTTGATGTCCACGAGTTCAAGAGATGGATCAGCAGGGGCACGCAAGAGAGTTGGGTGGAGATCAGAACGAGCATAGATAGCCACTCCACCGCCAGAGCGGTTTCGGTCTCTTCTAAACAGCTGGTAGGCAGGGATAAGAAGCTCCTGATCAGAAATAGAGGCATCCAATTTTGTCTCTTGGACACAGCAAATGTCCGCCTCCAGCAAGCTGGTATTGGGTATTGGGCGTATTGGGGTGTTTTCCTGGTATTGGGTATTGGGTTTTTTGTGCCCCAATGACTAAAACTGTTAATTTCTGCTTATTTTACCCTCCAGAACGGCTTCTAAATGCTTTCTTATAGACAAATTTTTCAAAATATCTCGCCATAATTGGGCAATGGCCCAACCAAGCCTCTACGAAATTTTAATCCCTGTGAAAGAAATCCTGTGTGCACCAGAATGTACCTTTTCACTGAAATACCTATACCTGATTGGGTATTTTTCAAATACCTGTACCTAATAACTGATATTAGGTACTTTTCCAATACCTGTCCACAATAGTATTGTTATTGGGTATTGGGGTATTGGGTTTTTCAGGTATTGTTCGCACTCTAGTTTTCAGGCTTCAAGTGACTTCTGTCGCCGTCCAAAATGTCTTTTGCCACTTTAAACGTCCGTTCACTGGCTTTGATCAAAATCTTTGAGGCGTTTGAAGACTGCCGAGTGCTTCAGACTCAGGTGCTTCCACAATGGAGTGGTGCTAACTTATATTTTTTTACTTAGTGGGATTACAGTACGTAGGTTATGGGTTACTAAACTATGCAGATTGTCGATTGCACAGCAAAGAATACACGCAATAGTACGCATAGAAATGGTGTTAGATTTCCTAAAAAATTAGCAAAAGTTCCGAAAAATTCCGAGACCTCTGAGTTCGGAATCGGAATCGGAACTGCTAGTTCCGATCGGAATCGGAATCGGAATTCCGGTCGTTCCCTAACTAGCACGTGTCCGCCGTCAAAGTGAACATTTGGAATGGAAGTGCATAACTTGTGATTGAAGTTAATAGACTTGGCTAAAACTTCGACAGTAAAATTTCTGACGATTTGTGCATGTTGTGCTAAAATATCAGAAATTTGATTGACGATCACAGAAGTTGCAGCAGGACGAAACCCAAAATAGATGAATGGGTGATGCTGTACTAGAATGTGACGGCGGAGACATGCATGCGTATTTTTTTTAAAACTGAGTAAACAAATCGATCTAGCAGCCCTGATTACTACGTTTCATTATTACTGATTTGATTTGCAGAGTTAATTTCGGCTTTTAAGGTTCATTCAAGGCAGAAACCGTCGTTTCAAACGACAGTTTATGGCCGCCGAGAGTTTGCCAAAGCCGCCAGCAGAGTTTTTAGAGCCTTCCAAGCGACCTACTGTGCCTGCACATTTGACGCCTGAAATCTTCTACTCTCTCCAATACATCAAGTTAGTTAATTGATATTTAATCGAATAGTGGTTTATTGACTTCGAGAACTTTTGTTTAAACTGCTTTTCAGGGTTCTGGAACCGCCGGCCGATTGGACGATAAACCCTACCGATCTGACTACCAAAGTATATGAGAACGGCGATGTGGTATTTCAACCCGGAGATCCCGATATTTATGCTTGCGTGGTTCTCGAGGGCTGCTTGGTTTTAACTATTAGGGTACGTGCTTGCTTCCATTCAGTGATATCTTGATCTTTCTGGAACGCCTTCCAACTGGCATCGTCTAATAACGGAGGAAGTTGTTTTGTCTGATTTATTCCAGTCAACCACTCGGTTTGTTCGAAGTACGGTTGGACGCATATGCAATATCAATCAAATATTAAAATAGGCACGGTTTTTCTGTGCACCTACGCATGGTCAACTGCATACAAAATCTCTGTAGCAAAATGGACCCCAGTATTATCAAAAGTTTGCATATTTTTGTCACAGGTGGCAGGGATGTTTCATAGTGTAATGCTGTTAGTAAGCACTCTGAGCTGATTGTGATCACATGTATTTTGCAGGAGGCAGGCAGAAGAGTGTAAGCTCGCTCCAGCTGTTTTAAAATTCACTGTACGTACGTACGCTCTACTAAACATTTTTAACTTTGAGCAAAACTTTTAAATTCGAACAAAAATGAGGTTTTCATGTGTTTGAAGCAGGTTGTTTAGAAAAGCACACCTCGTTTTTGTTTCATATGAATTATACGCATACATGGTCATCCGTCGAAGAAAAATCTAAAAAATCGCAAAAATTTGCTGAAGAAAATACTTGCCAGCAAAATCGGAGGGGGGGGGTCGGGAAAATCGTCTTGGGGGTTGGTTGGGGCAAACCCCGTACCCCCTTTTACATGTACGATTACAAGACTGGTTCCTCAAGCTAACTATGAACTACTGGACTAAATTGTCTTACGGTTGTTGGTGCCCTGTCATAATCACTAAAACGGAACTTTATCCAACTTAGTCTAAGCACAGTGCTGTTTCAGGATGACGAAAGCCATAAGGAGTACGAAATCAACCGTATTATGCCGGGAAGCTGCTTCTTCAGTATGATTACAGTGCTGGACATTGTGTGCGTAAGTGCCTTTTAGAAACTGTTTCTTTTCCACGAGCCTTCACGTTCTTGACATACCACTGCTATCAGTTTGCTTGGCTACCAGACAAGCCGTCTGAAATAGATTTACGCTTCGTTCAGTCAGAACAATATGCTGACTTGTACTAACAGAACAGAGTGGCAGCAGAATTGCGTGCCGTAATGGCTATTTTTGTGCTTAGTTTGTGATTGTTTGCAGGGCAGTGACAGCAAGTTCCTGACAGCGTCTGGCAAGAGTGCTGGCCATACTGTGCTCGCAATGTAAGTACGGATATTGCTTTGGCTAGCTGAGCTGAGCGTTTGATTTCTTGGCGCAGGTAGGGATTTAACGTCATATGAGCTGTGAGGCTACCGACATACATGGGCCGGGGGTTAGGATTTACCCGCCTCGTCGGTCAACCCCGCTCGGTCGGCAATGCCCCCTCGCGCGTGGAGCTACCCCCCCCAGCGGCCCCGAGCCCCCTCCTGAAGATTTTGACGACCTTTTGGGAGAAATTTGGGGACTTTTTGGAAAAACAGAAAATTTCGGCAAAACTCCCTTGCCGTTCCATGCCCCCTCCAAGATTTTGGCGACCATTTTTGAGAAATCGATTTTAAACTTTGATTCCCTAGCGAAAAGCCACATACCCCTCCTTTTTGTGTGGCTACCGGTGCCGCATGTGACGGTAAATACCTTCCGTCACGTTTGTTTGGCCAAGTAAAGTAAAGTAAGGTAAGGTGAGGTAAGTTTGTTTATCGTAAACCCAAGTAACAACAAGCACAAGACAGACAGACCAGACAGTTAGGGGTAGGGATGGGCCGTTAAACAGCCACTGAAGGCTGTGCCGTGCCCAAGGGCAACTTAGAAATTGTAGGTATAGAATCGGAGCATTCCGAGATGCGTTTCTGAGGGCTCCTCACGCCTGGGTGCGTTCAATTCAAGTGATGATAATCGGGCTGATCCATGTCACTTTGACCACTCTGCACAACTATCTAGGACTCGATCGTCAGCTACTGCGACCTGTATGCTTGTGCGGTGTGCCTTCCGCTCTGCCGAGTAAATTGTGTGTTGCGTGTGGTTGCAGGTAGTGCAGAAAGCATTCAACCAGCAAGCGCCTCACGCAGACCGCCAGCGACAAGCGTCTGGAGGGGCTCGTCCTCTGGGTAATCTGCAACCGGGCGACAACCCCGCGCACATCGGTCGTCGTAGAATGAGCAGCGAAGATGGTGAGCTTTTGTTGTTAATGAACAGTTGAGAGAAAGCCGGTTGAAAAATAGTGTGATTGTTTAAAAATTGGCCTCGTTTCAGTGTCTGTTAGAACGGAAAGCCAGGACAGAAACTCTGACAGCCGTATGATAAGAGTTAGACATAAGTCTGGTACAACTAATGAGGGATATTGGTTTGCACTACCAGTGCTTGCTTTGTAGTTGATTAATTTCACTGCGCGTCCTCTGACACAATACGTTTTGCATGCTGCTTCAGCCACTTTACGGTTGCAAATTTTAGATACGCAATCGAGCACAGTGCGTAGCAAGAAACGACTGGCCGAAGCACTGAGCTTAATCACTGAAAAGGTATTGGTTTGTTGGAACAGACAACCTTCTGCTTTTGGAATGCCTCAATGTTTCTGGAACAGTTTCCTTCTGGTATTTCGGAGCTAGCTCGTTCAGCAATAATCTTAAAGTTTTTGTTACAAAATATAAATAATACTTTGTGTACCGATATAAAGGAGTCGGAAATGTCCCATCCGACCGAGTTTTGCATCACGTACGGTTGACTGCAAGCCATACCTGTAACAGCTACGGGTGGTATAGGCCTAAACTGACAAAAAGGGCTTCGAAAGCCCCTGAATTGTAAATATCAACAGCGAAAGCGCCAAATTCGCTTTATCAACAGCATTTTAAGCGGCTTTTCTAGTTTTCATTGAGTTGAAAAGAGCGCTCGTTTACATGTACAAGTAACTGGATGGTACCATTGTCGCTTGAACTGCCCTGTCAAAATGATTCCATATGACTAGAAAGTGAACCGGTACAGGATTACACAATAACGATTGTGTCTAATCCAAATGCGAATGCGATTTTTAATTGGTTAGGCTTGTTTCATATCTACAGCAACTGCTGTTTCCAGGACATGGCTTTGCTAGACGGTCGGTTTGAAGTGGTGACGTACCCTGAAAAGAGTGTCATCATTGAACAAAACACAAATGTACCTGCAGTGGTAGAGTTTTGAGGCTGGTGGAGAGAAGAGGGCAGTTTCAGCACAAGAGCATGCTGATGTTGGTGTTGCACGGCACGCTGGCGCTGACGCAGAAGGTGGTGGAGGAGCGAGCCGACCACTCGGAGGAAGTGACTGCCTGCATTGCCATGAGTGGCGAGTTGGTGGGCGGCCTTCAAGTGCTCAGCGGCGAGCCGTCTTTCTTTACTGTCAAAGCGCGTTCGCCCTGCAAGGTGGCTCAGATCCTCACTGAAGATTTCTTCCAGTAACTACTGCTGTTTAGTCAGAATGCTGCGGTTTATTGAAATTTCAGATTGATGCAAGAGAAACCGAGCGTGATTTTGCCGGTCTGTCGGTCCATAATAGGAAGACTGTCGCCGTTCCTGCGCGGCATCGATTACGCTCTGCACTGGCATGTGGTCGAGTCGGGACACGCATTATTCAAGTAGCTTGCTATGCCAGTGCACACAGACCACCGGCCTTTTTTCAGTCAAGGCGACACTGCCGACTGTCTGCACGTTGTGCTCAGCGGACGACTGCGCTCTGTCTTGAAGCAGAACGATAGGAAAGAGGCTGTCGAAGAGTACGGCAGAAGCGACTTGGTTGGCATGGTAATTAATGCTCCCTATACGTACTATCCATCTGTATAATGGCACAGTCAAACACGCAACGGCAAAAAATATCGCTTGTCATGCTTGGTAGCCATACATGTAACAGGTCATCCGCCGATGGGGGGAGGGGGGTTTGTTTGTTTGTTTATGAGTTCCACTGTCCTTTCGGAAAGCTCAGGACACCCCTCGCTCTTTTCAGAGCCCTTCAATGGGGTAGCCCTGTCTACAAACAACCCTCCCCTTTGCTGCCATTGGGTGCAACGGCAGCTCCGGTTCGGTTCCCATTTACCTACTGGCCATCACCGGCTTTCGGCGGTCTGGGTTGGGCTTTACGTCGACTACTTCCAGTTGGGGGTTGGGGGGTCTGGCGCCGGCCGGGGGGGTCTGAGCCAAAATTTTGGGAGGGGGTAGGGCACTAAAAAAGCTCAAAAATCGAAAAAATCGCAATTTTTGGGCTAAAAATCGCCAAAATTGCTAATTTGGGCTGAAATACAGCTAAAGAGTGCTCTTTTGCAGGCGATTTTGGCAATTTTTGTGTCTAAAATTGTAAAAAATTGCAAAAATTTGCTCAAAAGTTGCTAGAAAAATCGGAGGGGGGGGTCGGCGAAATCGTCTGGGGGGTCCCCATCCGGGGGGCTGGCCTAAGCCGGGTGAGGGCAGACCCCCCTGTTACATGTATGTTGGTAGCAGTACCCTAAAGGTCGATTTCTACTTCTGCCACTCCCATCCCACTGGCACTTTATCTCACCGCTTTACCTCGCCATTTAGGTCGTTACGGGCTGGCATTCCATTGCGCAAAATCTAATTGGCGAGCTAGAGCGGCGTGATAAAGTGCCAGTGGCTAAGTGTCTGACTGCCACATGTAACAGGGAGTGACTAGACCCCCCGGGTGGGGACCCCCTTTTCTGTCAAGTAATTTTTTGCGAAAATTTTGCGATATTTTACAATTTCAGAAAAAAAATTGTCAGAATCGCCTGTAAAACAGCACTTACCTGTATTTGAGCCCAAATCAGCGATTCTTGACGATTTTTAGCAGAAAAATTGCGATTTTTTGCCATTTTTTGATCGTTTTTTAGTGCCCTACCCCCTAGAATTCGAGCTGAGACCATACATGGACCGGAAAAAATGGGTTGGGGTAGTCAAAATCCGAAAATTTATGGGTGGGCTTACCGGTTTGGGGGGTCGCGGCGATTTTGGTGTGTGGGATCAGGAACAAAAGTCGGCTTCAGGTGGGTGGGTGGGGTCATTTGGGGGGTCGAGTCCAAGTTGGGGGGTGGGCAAACCCCCTGTCCCCCGCCCCCCATGCATGGCTCAGACCCCGGGCCGGCGTCGACCCCCTCACCCAGCCCCTCTCCCTCTTCAGCGGATGACCTGTTACATGTGTGCTGACTGCAGTATGAATTTATAGCTGGAAGTTCTAATGCGCAAACCGAGAGCAACTACAGTAATGGCGGTACGTTTTTCGCAGACCGCGCGGGTTCCTGCTGGTCTGCTCGACTATATCAAGGTCAAATTCCCTCAGGTAAGACTCAACAGATGCGTTCACCGGAAAAAGCGGGGAGGCGCTGGTTCTATGTTCAGGTTGGCTTCCGCATGGTACAGTTGTTGGGTCAGTATTACACCACCAATCAGCGTCGCATTCAGTCGGGCAGCGCGCCGGTAAGCAGCGAATCACTCGGACACGTCAGAAACCTGCATACCGTAGCCATAATGGCAGTAAGCGACGATGTTCCGCTGGCGGCATTCAGTTGTGAACTGTACCACGCGCTGGCCGCAAGCACCTCTGTGCTACGTCTCAGCAGCAAAGTGGTAGCGCAACACATGGGCGAGGCCGTTCTTCAGAAGTATTGGCCTTTTGTCCAGTCTAGTCAAAATGTTAAAAATGCGATTTGAGGACCCAGAACTTCCGTCTAATTCATTGGCTGAACACTCAAGAAGACATTTATCCGCTGGTCATCTACGAGTGCGACTACTCCTTCACTGACTGGACGCGTCGCTGCGTGCGCCAGGCAGACACAATTCTGGTGGTAGCGGACGGACAGTCTGCGCCCAGTCTCGGTCCGTTCGAACGCCAACTGGAGGAGAACGCAATCCGCACCAACAAGGAACTTGTGCTGTTGTGGAAGTCGGACACCAGACGACCGCGAGGCACCATAGAATGGCTGAAGAAGAGAGGCTGGTTCTCTGGCCATTACCATGTGCGTGCTCCCGATCGCATGTACTTCTGGCCGCCCGATAAGATGTCGGAACAGGAAATAGTAACAAGCTTCTTTTATCAAAGCTACGGTCTGTGTCAATAATTCTCGTTGTCTAGGTGAAATTCTATGAAAGCAACGTGTTCCCGACTGCTGTCGACACGTTTTCCGACTTCGCACGAGTGTCGCGAATCATGACTGGTAGTTCGGTCGGTCTTGTGCTGGGTGGCGGCGGTGCTAGGTACGTACATATGTCTTCTCTGCTGTATCAGTGTTTTTGATTCTAGAGGCGCTTCCCATATAGGCATTGTACAAGCTATGAGAGAGGCCGGTGTACCAATCGACCTGGTGGCTGGAACTTCGATCGGTGCTTTTGTGGGTGGTATTTATTGTGACTACCCCGACGCTGATGCCTTACCCGCTCGTGCCAAACCTTGGTTCGAGGTGATATTTGTTTTTTATTAGAAACTGAAGAGAGTTTACTACTTCTTAGAACAAACAAAAAAATGAATATACAGACTAGAGGAGTGCGTTAAATACACATTTATTTCATCACCTATCTCTGGCCTCTTACACTTGACGTATTTATGTTAGGACTTAGGTCGAGCAAATTAAATAGGGAGTGACCTATTACACTTCTACCGTAGTAGGCTTGGAATTGGTCGGTGTTGCAGGGCATCAGTTCCATCTGGCCAAAGCTATTTGATCTGACCTACCATCACTCAGCTATATTTACGGGTGCTGGTTTTAACCGTTCCATTCAAGAAGTGTTCGGCGATCGTCACATCGAGGATTTGTGGATTCCCTTTTTCTGCGTCACCACCGACATTACCACGTCCGAAATGAGAGTGCATAAAAGGGGTGAGTGAGTCTATTTGAGTGCTACTCTTCGGTGTGCACCAGTCAGGTGTTAGGTCCGTTGTGGGCGTACGTCCGCGCAAGTATGTCGCTAGCCGGTTATCTACCTCCTTTGTGCGACCCCGCCGACGGTCACCTGCTGCTGGACGGTGGCTACGTTAACAATCTACCCGGTTGGTTCTCAGATGAATCACTCAACTAATAGCATACAGGTCACTTTTGTTTCTAGCTGATGTCATTCATTCGATGGGTGTCAACTTTGTGGTGGCAGTGGACGTAGGCTCGGCAGATCAACTGGAACTGACCAACTACGGCGACTCACTTAGTGGCTTTTGGGTTTTGTGGAGAAAGTGGAATCCGTGGGCTGCGCCAATACGCGTACGACCGGTCGACCAGCGCTGCACCAGAGTCAGAATTAGATCGGTGGCTGTTTTCAGGTGCTGGACATGCAGGAGATCCAGTCTCGTCTGGCTTACGTGTCGTGCGTGCGTCAGCTGGAACAAGTGAAGAAGGCCTACTATTGCAGCTACATTCGACCGCCGGTTGATCCGTACAAGACGCTGGACTTCGGCAAATTCGACGAGATTTATGTAGCCTTTGGATTAGAAAAGTGTCTTCTAATGAATTGCCGGGCTTTCAGAACATCGGTTACACGCACGGTTGTAAGGTGCTGGCTGAGCTGCTGGAACGCGAAGAAAAGTGGCAGTCGGTGATCGACCCGGTGACACGACGCGCCTTCGTTTTGGGACGCATGCACAGGCACCAGGCCAAGGCAAATCAACCGTACTTGCAGATTAATTGATTAAGACGTTAAGTTTTTTCAGTTGCCTGTGCTGGACAAGCGAATGCCGTCCCACACGTCGTTCGTGGATTTGGCGGCCGCCGTAAGCAAAGTGCCCAGCGCGGCACGACTTATGAGCGACCCTGCTGACTATGCCGACCACTTCTACGAAGACGAATTGCCCGATGGTGAGCCCTCCCGCTTCTCTAACACAGTCACTTCTCTTCTCTAGGCACCTAGCGCCATATAAGGCAGAGGTGCCATCTATCGCAGGTATATGGTATCATATGTAACATGGGGTCCGGGGGTCTGCGCCCACCCGACCTAGGCCAGATCCCCCCGGAGACGATTTTTCCGCCCCCGCCTTCCGATTTTTCTGGCAAGCATACATGTAACAGGGGGTCTGCCCCCCACCCGACTTAGGCCAGACCCCCCAGATGGGACCCCCCCCCCCCGAGACGATTTCACCGACCCCCCCTCCGATTTTCTGGCAAGTAAATTTTCGAGCAAATTTTTGCAATTTTTTACACTTCCACACACAAAAATTTCCAAAATCGCCTGCAAAACAGCACTTTTTAGCTGTATTTCAGCCCAAATTAGCGATTTTTGGCAATTTTTAGCCAAAAAAATTGCGATTTTTCTCGATTTTTGAGCGTTTTTTAGTGCCCACCCCCTCCAATTTATCTACCCCCCCGCCGCCCCCCCCCCCCCCCCCTCCCTCCCTCCGCGGCCGCCCTCCCCCGTGTACTCTCCCCCCAATTTTTTTCCAATTTTTTTTTATTTTTTTTTTTTTTTTTAGAATTTCCGACCCCTAAATTTTCTCCCCCACAGCACTTTTTGGCTGTATTTGAGCCCAAATTAGCGATTTTTTTGCTATTTTGAGCGTTTTTTAGTATCCAACCTCCTTCCCTAGAATTTGGACTCAGACCCCCCCGGCCGACGCAAGACCACGCAACCCCCTCCCCTTCGGTAGATGACCTGTTACATGTATACAGTGGGGTGCAAAAGTTTAAACGCACCCAGTCAGGTACAAGAAAAAGTTACTTTTCACTTATTTGTTGAAGGTAAGTGGTAAGTGTTATACACTGTTGCATAGCTTGAGATGTTGCGAAGAAGGTGGCGCAGACTGCACTGCAATGGGTTGCTTTACAGAAAAGTTATAACCAGTCTAAGTCCGGATCTGTCAGAAAAAGGGTTAGCAAAAGTTTAAACGCACCATAAAAATTCCCACGAAAATCTGACTAAATCATTCAACGAATAGTAGTATGAACACCTAAATACTAATTAATAAACAACAGGACAACTCTGAAGCTTTGAAATAATTCAGTCGCACTGTAACGCAATTAATCGTAACACATCTCATCGTGGTGAAATTGGCCTGGTCTGTGCACAAGGTCTACAATTTGAATGGTTTTGAACTCTCTCAAACTTCTTTATGGATGTGTAAGAGACTGAGACTGCTAATCAGGCTACAACAAACTGTGTTTATGATATCAGAACCACAAAAACATAACATTTTTTAAACAGATTGAGGTTGACAGATCATTACTGTTCCACATCTGTCACACTGAGGTTTAGTATTCTGGTCTTCTCTAGTGTTTGTAATCGACTGCAACCAACAAACATGGGTTAACTCGTATGGTTTTTACATGTACTATTGTTTCTCTTATGCAAAAATGCCAGAACATGCCATTTAGGCACCTTACTCAGTTAGCAGCACTATAACCAGCATACTGAATATCCAGTAATGATTCACAATAATCAACTGACGGCAACTGTAAGGGTAGTTTGACCAGGAGACATCATCCCTGCTTCCAAAAACTTGCGGTTTTAAACTGAAATGCATTGTGTGATCCCATGGATATGGAATTCCATCATCTGCTCATTTTAAGATGACCTATGGTTGCTTCAGTGAATGCTTCTGCCATTGGTGTACACTGAATCTTGGCTCGCTCATGTTTGACTATGATACTAAAGGTCCCAATTTTACTGTGTTCAGCTTCTCTGGCCTCTTATGGCTTCTGCTGTCTTTGTTCATGCTATTTTTCTTAAACCAGGCAGCTGAGTCAGATATACACCTCATAAACCATAACAATGTGGTCATTGCCTAGCAGATTCACTATAATTATCTGGTTTGAGCCCATAATTACCAACGTTTATAACTTGTAACTTCTAAAAAGCTTGAAATTCATGCTTGCCAGACTTTCTAACATACACTAGTTATTAGTAAGTTTGATCTGTCAAGGTGCTACTGGCACTCTGTTGCTAGAAATCGCGTTGATACAAGGCACCATAGCAGGTTCAATCTTCTGCATGCCAATTGGACAAAGAGCACAACAGGGTTAACTAAATCATGGCAATGTGTCAGACTTGTCTTGTTATTTATTATTTACTATTTAGGTGTTCATACAACTATTATTTGAATGATCTGAGTCGGATTTTGTGGGATTTTTATGGTGCGTTTAAACTTTTGCCAACCCTTTTTCTGACAGTCCGGCTTAGACTGGTTATAACTTTTCTGTAAAGCAACGCATTGCAGTGCAGTCTGCGCCAACCTCTTCGCAACATCTCAAGCTATGCAACAGTGTATAACACTTACCACTTACCTTCAACAAATAAGTGAAAAGTAACTTTTTCTTGTACCTGACTGGGTGCGTTTAAACTTTTGCACCCCACTGTACATGTAACAGGTCATCTACCGAAGGGGAGGGGGTTGCGTGGTCTTGCGTCGGCCGGGGGGTCTGAGTCCAAATTCTAGGGAAGGAGGTTGATACTAAAAACGCTCAAAATAGCAAAAAAAAATCGCTAATTTGGGCTCAAATACAGCCAAAAAAGTGCTGTTTGGCAGACAATTTTAGTGTCTGAAATTCTAAAAATTAACATAACAATTTACAAAAATTTGCTAAAAATTAGTTGCCAGCATACATGTAACAGGTCATCCGCCGATGGAGGGAGGGGGGTTGGGGGGGGGGGTCTGGCGCCGGCCGGGGGGGTCTGAGCCAAAATTTTGGGGGAGGGGGGTGGGCACTAAAAAACGCTCAAAAATCGAGAAAAATCGCAATTTTTTGGCTAAAAATTGCCAAAAATCGCTAATTTGGGCTGAAATACAGCTAAAAAGTGCTGTTTTGCAGGCGATTTTGGAAATTTTTGTGTGTGGAAGTGTAAAAAATTGCAAAAATTTGCTCGAAAAATTTACTTGCCAGAAAAATCGGAGGGGGGGGGTCGGCGAAATCGTCTCGTCGGGGGGGGGGGGCATCCGGGGGTCTGCCTAAGTCGGGTGGGGGGGCAGACCCCCTGTTACATGTATGCTTGCCAGAAAAATCGGAAGGCGGGGGCGGAAAAATCGTTCCCGGGGGGATC
>JASANB010000557.1:0-44787 GCA_030248155.1 Sabatieria punctata | reverse complement strand
AAACAGTTTTGTGCAAGCTACAATGTAAGCCGCCATGTTTTGTTTTCGTGTTCTTTAGTGTTCCGACGATATCAAAATTTGACGATATTGGATATCGATATCGATATTTTCAGCTCGATCGATATAGATATTTATAGTTATGCAAGAAAATCTGAAGATTTGAAAGACCAAACTGCTCTCGCTGCTTATCAGTCAAGCACTAATGCAATCAGCGATCTGGTATCAATTAAGTAGAGAATGGCAGAAAAGATAGTGGCCCTTCTGAAGCCTTTCAATGAAAATGTTGACCCCTCAGGCCGATGACCCACCCTCATTAGGCATAAATGAGCTCAGACGGAATAACGTATTTTATCTTATTTTAATCAGAAATAGGACAAAAACCTTGATGTTAGTAAAAAAATCGGACTTCTTTGCTTACCATCCATTAACCACCCATCACCCGGCGGTAGCGCCCCAGGATTTAAAAATTTATGACACCTCAGCCGAAATGCTAACTATGTCTGCTTCTGCTCTCCTGCTTCAAGTGTGCGGACTGAGCAGCTCTTCAGTGTTGCTGCAGACATTTAAGAACCTAAGCATTGTTGTCTGAAAGCTGAGAATGCCGAGAAATTGTGTTTATGAGAGCTATAATGCCAGTGTTAGGTTTTTACTATACTATCGATTTCTGAGTTTTCCAGGAAAAACTGGTTATGCAAGAAAATCTGAAAATTTGAAAAAGCAAACTGCTGTCGCTGCTTATCAGTCAAGTAGTGATGCAACCAGCGATCTGATATCAGTTAAGTAGAAAATCGTAGAAAGATAGTGCCCCTTCTGAAGCCCTTCAATGAAAAGGTTGACCCTCAGGGCGATGGCCCACCCTCATTAGGCATAAATGAGCTCAGACAAAATAGCGTATTTTAACTTATTTTAATGACAAATAAGCCAAAAACCTTGATTTAAGTAAACAATCGGACTTTTTTGCTTATCATTCTTTCAACCCCCCATCAGCCGGCGGTACCCCTCAAGGTTTGCTCGGGTATAAACAGCACTATACGGTACCTTGGTATTGGTTCCTGTTGTATGGTACTACTCCGTTCAGATTTCGTACCGTATAGTAGTGCACAAAAAATGTCCTCTCCACTTTTTCGGGATCACTCAAACGTTTCATTTTCGGCAAGTTCTTTATAATACGACAACTGGGTACATATTTTGCAAGTTTGGTGCAAAAATTGTTGCTTATGCTGATTTTATGACCCGAAAACTGAGAATCAGGGTGGTCTACGCAAATTCAATTTTTTCTCGGTAGTTCAAAGAGTACGGCTTTGAAACTTGCAGGAATGATTGGGGTTGCTAGGCAGGGGTAGGCAGGGCACTCGCACTCCATTGGAAGGCTCTAATAAGAGCGCTGGGTGTCCTGAGATGTCAGAAAGGACAGTGGAACGAAAACAAACAAACCAACTCATTCTCCCTTATCCCCAAAATAAACATCATAATCAAAACAATACGGACCAAAGAAATGCATAGAAATCACATGAAAAGTTGCGGGTTCTATCCCTTTCGCGCAGGGCCGCCAAATGTCCGACGAGCCAATTCGAATTTTTGGCCGGGAAAATGCGTGAAGGTCGCGTGCGAAGCTGAAAAAATTGTCCGATGAAAATGCTGCGTGGTGGCCACTGGCCAGAATTTCGGGGGTTGCGTGATGAAGTTTTTTCATCACACATTTTTCACATTACGCATCGCGTGATAATGCTCTACACTGTAGCATGGCGCGCCAACCGGCCAGTCACAAAATGCGTGATGAAACTGTGATAACCCTCTCGCGCAGGGCCGTCAAATGTCCGATGAGCTAATTCGAATTTTTGGCCGGGAAAATGCGTGATGAACCCGTGCGAAGCTGATCGGCAAATGCGTGATGAAAAATTGTCGCGTGCACCAATTGGTGTTTTGGCTTTCTTTCCTTTAGGCAGTTAGTGAAATTTTTGAGTGTAGGCTGGCATCATGTTATCTGTTGCTGGTCCTATAACTTCGACCTACCTAGCACGCATAATATAATTTGCTCCTCTAGAGCGACTGGCAACTCCTCTGCCATGGTAGACAAACAGCAGAGTGCAAAGCCGCCATCTGCTTTTGATATGGTAATGAAGCCTCCCAGTGTATTAAATATGCACGTTTGTTTATCTCATGCTACACGAAAGGAACCGCTGCAGATAGCAAAAATATTTTGCGCCATTGATTTTAGCGTGACCGGTTTGCCCCAAGCCGCGGAATTTTTGGCCCTAGATTGAACTTAACCATTTTTCCTGTTTTCTGCTACTGTGACTATGCGGTAAATCGAGCTGAATGTCCATTGAGACCGCTGAAAAGTTAAAAGTTGGTCAACCCCAGCGGTCATGAACGGACATGGAAAACGGACATGAACGGACACAAACGGTCATCATTGTGAACCGTGTCCGCTCTGTCCGTTGTCCATTCATGTCCGTTACCGCTGCATTGTGAACCGGCCTTAAGAGATAAGGCTGCGCCTACCGGGCAGCGCAAATGCGAAGTAAACCGGGGTGTAAATTGTGCGTGAGGGCCGGGCAAATGTGTGATGGTCGTGTGGGAGGCTGATCGGCAAAAGCGTGACGAAAAATTGTAGAGTGCACGGTCTGCCCGTAAGGGATATACCCGCAAAAAGACCGTCAAGTTTTTTGCTCATACTGATTTCTATCAAACACAATAATTTTCCGACAAAGAAAGACATAGAAATCAACCTAAGCCTCCTGAAAGGTTAAACAAAAAATTCTTAAGAAATTCAATGATCGTTCAACAAAACAAGACGGTTCTTCAAAATGAGTGTATAAAACATTAGATAGTTTGTACATTTTGAAGATTCTCTCAGTTTTAGAGGCAGGGACAGATTTTTTTGGTAATTTTTTACAAAATTAGACCGGCAGCAGAGGAAAACGTCAGTAAACTTTTATTTGAAGAAAGTGGTTGTGCAATTCTTTCAGACGCAGTTTTCTCTTTCAAACAAGTCTTGCTGATAGAAAGCTCTAAGTTTCAGACCATACTTTCAAAACGCATTTTTGTCTTTCAAGCAATTGTTTCTGACAGTAAACTTTTTAAGTAGTTGTTTAAAAATCAGTTTTGTCTTTCAGACAATTCTGTCAGACAGTAAACTCTTCAAGTATTCCTTTAAAAGCAGTTTTCTGTTTTGCTATTCTTTCAAAAAGCAGCTTTCAGTTGCAAATCACAGTAAATTGTTGTCAGTTTTCGGGGCCACAGACCCAGCAGGACTTGGCATTTTCGGGCCAAATTTTCGAAATAGGTACCCAGTTATCTTGTTAATAAATCCTGAAAATCTGAGCCAAATTCATAGAGAAATGACTGAGAACGAACCGTTCGAGTAAACTCTCCTTCCTGCTGGAGTGTCTTATAGGCTGCACAGCTTTACAACGAGCGAGCCGAACGGCGCCGAGAGCACACGCTTGATACTATTGCATCCTACACGCTTAACGAAAAGCTAATCTTATACCAGCAGCCTTGGCTGCCGGTAAACCCGCGCAGAAAACAACACTCAGCGGTCCTAAAGCGCTGTGATCCCAATTCATGACCCAGGCATATACTCGCGCGTCAGCTCAAAATTTGCATAGGCTGGTTGTTGCTTTGTTTGTTGCAGTTGTTGAGGCAGAAAGTGCTCTCACTTTGTGTTCGATTAGAGAATGAGTGGGGTGTGGCGCAGGTGGACTGGACTGGAGCGGAAGGAGTACCGCAGACAATCGGGCAGAGGCTGGTTCTACGACTATTTCTTATGCAGTTCGCCCTACGACTACAGACTGATTAGATTCGTGGCTTGTCTTCCGCTCGGAGTGGCAATCGCCTTTGTTCTCCACGATATGGTCTTGGGACGTCTGGGTGTTAGAGACTGGAATCAAGATTACATTATGGTCTTCCAGTGGGGTCTAATCTCTGTCGTAGCAGTGGTGTTCGCATGGAGTCCTGTAAGTGTCAGGCACATGGACAATTGCTGAGGGGTCATTAAATTACCAAATTATCTATCTATGCTGCTGGAGTATTTTTGGTTAATATAGGTATTATAAAGTGTAAGAGGTGTTTATTTCTCTTTTTACATTTATTTTAATCTTTTCTGAAATTTAAGCTTCCAAAGATTGCTGCGGTCGTCTGGTCGGGGTGACTAGTGTCTGTGTGACGAGAGTTCAAGTCGACAGTGAAGCGTGTGGTGTTTATTTTTTATTTTTTTTATGAAATTTGATTGTAAATATTTGTATTATTTGTACATACAAAGTTCGAGATTTTTGGGACGCACACAGTACAACAAACAATAACACACAAGTTACGATAGGGTGGGGCATTTTAAACTGAAATAACTGAAGCAACACTATCTGTCCGTCCATTTTGCGGCAAAACTGACTTTTAGGGGTCCCTAATGAGGGCGTATATCTCAGGATCTAAGCAGAGCACAGTAATGAAAATTTCAGCAATCTTTTAAGAATTTATTGATCTTTCATTTAAAAAAGGATTCACTCAAATCCGTTGAGATTTGCAGTTGCTACAGCGGTGGCAAAACTGACTATTAGGGGTCCCTAACAAAAATTTCAATTTCATCTACCGTATTCAGTTGACTCCTAAGCCTAAGCCTGAGCCTAAGCCTAAGCCTCAGCCTAAGCCTAAGCAAGAAAGTGATTAATAATATAGGTACGTATAATAGAGGGACCCCTAAAAGTCAGTTGTTAAGGCAAATCTCAACGGATTTGAATGAATCTTTTTTTAAATGAAAGATCAATAAATTCTTAAAAGATTGCTGAAATTTTCATTAATGTGCTCTGCTTAGATCCTGAGATATACGCCCTCATTAGGGACCCCTAAAAGTCAGTTAAGCCCATTTTGCGAATTCGTGTTGTTCTTGTCTAACATTTCTTATGTCTTGCTTCTGGTCAAAAGCATATTTAGCAATACTAAGTTTTGCGGTAAGTCTGATAAAAACAGATTCACATGAAAGAATGCTTTTCGTACTTCTGCAGGCGTACAGTGTGTATTTGAGAATTAAGGCAAATCGCATCCATTTTTGAGTCTTCGGCTTCTTGGAGTGACCTAGCAAAACTGCAGCAGGACTGATGTCTGTCTCAGCTTGTTCTATCTGCTGAAACTTCTGTGCCATTTGAATCCATATCTGAGAAACGATTGGGCATTCCAAAACGGCGTGGGGTGGGAGATATCATCCATATGTGAACCACAATAATAATACCATGAAGAATGTGTAAAATTCTATAGTTCATATATACAGGGTGTGTCAAAAAAAACAACCCAGCAGAGTTTTTGCCGTAGCAACCGCAAATCTCAACCGATTTGAATGAATCCTGCTTTAAATGAAAGACGAATAAATTCTTGAAAGATTGGTGAAGGCCCTATTAAGATACGATGCTTAGTTCCTGAGATATTTTCCTTCAAACTCAAAACAGAGATTTTGGCAGTGAACAAGAGCGATTCCGTTGCACTTCACAACAAAACGGATTCCTACTGCTGAGGGGCAACAAGACTTTTACAAATGAAGTAACCAAGCATGTGTGGCACCAGAAAAACCTCGTTACGTTAGCCCTGAGCAGTAGGAATCGGTTTTATTATGAAGTGCAACAGAATAATAAAAATCGCTTTTGTTCATTGCCAAAATCTGTTTTGACTTTGAGTGCAAATATCTCAGGAACTAAGCATCGTACCTTAATAAAAGCTTCACCAATCTTTCAAGAATTAATTTATCTTTCATATAAAATAGGACTCACTGAAATCGGTTGAGATTTGCGGTTGCTACAGTAAAAAATCTGCTGGGTTGTTTTAATCTCTGTTGTTCACTGCCAAAATCTCTGTTTTGACTTTGAAAGCAATTATCTCAGGAACTAAGCAACGCATCTTAATAAAACCTGCACCAATCGTTCAAGAATTTATTTATCTTTCATTTAAAGCAGGACTCATTCAAATCGCTTGAGATTTGCGGTTGCTACAGCAAAAAATCTGCTGGGTTGTTTTTTTTGACACACCCTGTATAATATGCGTGTGGTGTTTAGGTGTTTCGTGCCACTTGTCTGGTGGCCGTGATCAATGCCTGCACGAAGAATGGGCAGAATTTGACGATGGCGTACGTTGCCAGACACCTGATTGACGGCCCGGTCAACAATTTGCAGAGCAACCTGGAGATGACGCTTACCTCTCTATTGTGTCAGATGGAGGTGGCCACCCGGGTTCAGGCTAAACGAATGGCGCTCAAAATGGAACCGATAAGTCAAGTGGCCGTCAACTACGGTCGGCTACTGTTTCTTTGCTCCACCCACTCCGTACCACTGTGCAGCAATTTCAGCCGCCAGTTCAGCTGAAACCAAAAGTGAGTTGAATGTGCTGGATGAAGTGCTGGAGCCGATGATGGCAGAGAGCACGCAAACTTTTGAGGACGTTGAAGAGTTGGTACAGGCATTGTGGGCAGGTGGTTGGTGCGCTCAGTCTGGTACCGTTTCAGAAAAACGATGAACGCTACCGAAAAGTGTTTCTCAATGCTGAAAAGCAAGTGGCAACTAGCACTGTGGGTCCCGGACACACAACTACTGAAGCCTCCTACTACAAGCGTTTTAAGTCAGACGGTGCAAAACAGTTTGCCAAAAAGCTGGATATTCGATGCCACGATATGTTCAAAGAGGCCTATCTCAAATGCAACGACAACACCGACAGAATGAACGATGAATGTACTTGGTCCAGGTAATGAAGCGAGGAGAGAGAGAGGTCTTTGTACACAACACACACACTCAACTGAATCACACAAAGCAACCGCACACGAGGAGACACACAGAACACTCACACAAACTATCAAACTCTTCAGTAATTAATTTTGCCCGACCCATCAGTAGCTCATCTACAGATCAGGCCTACCCCCAAATTTCCGGATTTTGACTACCCCAATCCCATTTTTTCGGTTCAAACACAGAGCCCGAATGTAGGGGTACCATAAGGTACAGGTACCGGTACATTATGTGGCGTTAAGTTACTGACGGTCATATGCCACTAAGTGACTGACTGTAATACGCATGTACAGTGTACCTACTAAAGTTTAGTTTAGTTTTAATAGTTGCGACTAAATGGTTACTTTCTAGTTTCTTCAGTTTCATTTACTGTCGTTTTCTGGAGATTGCCAACTTCAATAGTTACTTTTTAGTTTCTTCGGTTTCATTTACTGTCCTTTTATGGAGATTCCCAACTTCTGCCGCGAACTGGGCGATCCGAGTAAGATAGACGGCATTTGCGGCAATGGAACCACTGAAGGGGACGCGCTGGCGGCCGACATAGACCAGTTGATGCGGCAGTCGGACAACATCAGTCTGCAGTTGGCAGAGGAGGCCAAGCTCAACGTGCACTTCAAGCTGATCCAGCAACCGCGGCTGGTGCAACTGATCTCCATCAAGCACGTGTCGGTGCAGACGAAGGGCCGGTTCGAGGCAGTCAAGTCGTTCTTCAAGACCATCAATGCCGCCATCTCTGCCTTGATGGTGGTGATGGTCTACTTGATCTTCAACAGATCGCACCAATTCGTTGTCACTTACCTGACCGACGTCACCTTCCAGAACAACTTCGTCACCGCCTACTTCAAGCACCTGAACAACCGGCGGGCAGAGAGCGGTAAGACGCCACTGCTCCCTCTGCGCAAATGGGAAGTGAAGAAGAACAAGCTGCAGTCGCCGTTCAGCTACTGCTCACAGAAGGAAAGAGCAGACTTGCAAACTCCGCTGCAGAAGTTGTTGGTCTTCATCTTTGTCTGCGGCGTAGTCATCGCGGCCGACATCTATCTGCACGACTTGGTTGGCATGGTCAGTGGTTCGGAAGAGTTCTTTGTAGATTACGTATCTGTGTCCTGTTGCAGCTGACGCCCTACACAGAAACCACGGCAACGGTAGAGGGCGAGCACAAATTCAGTGTCAAGGTATACGGGGAAGGTTTTATGGCCAAATTTGTGAGCAGCGTTCTCCGGGAATTCAACGTCTCTCAGAAGATCGACGAAACCGACTTCAATGCTGACGAGTGCCGGTTCGAGGGGAGCCAACCGAAATGGGATGATTACGCTGAGCAGATATTTTTCCCACTCGGTTTGATGTTGGTGCTACAGGTACATAAACTGTTCACATTGCACACTGTGGATAAAAGCAGTACCTACTGACCTTTCCAGGTTGGACTCGGATTTGCCATACTGCGAATGCGCATCTTTTTTGTGACAGGTTTCATATTCCGTAGGCGACAGAAGGCACGTATTCTGTATCTCTACAACAAACTGCTCTCAGAGCGGGACCGCTACGAACACTTGGCACGGTGGCGCATTCGATATCAAGTCCGCAAGCAGATGCTCTGGGAACAGACCCGGTTATTATCTTGTCTCTCGGTCGCTGTCCAGTTCCAGTCACTCCAGTTTAGGAAGGCGCGGGGTTGGTTTTCGGCCGGGTTGATCACGCGACTGATGGGGCGCTTCGGTATTAAGAAGGAAGAATGTCTGCTGTGCAGTGACAAACACAAAATGAAAGACATCCGATTTTGTAAGAAAGCCCGCTGTCACGTGGCCTACTGCAAGGATTGCTGGACTGACCTGAAGGAAATTTGCTACGCATGCATGGTACAGTACTGCTTTATACGTTCATGTAAGTAATTGCAGTTGTGGCTTTCAGGCCGGAAAAGGTCGTGTAACAACTGTTTATTCTCAACTGCCCATTGTTGCTGTGCCCAGCAAATGACAGATAAAAAGATGCAGTGATGCTTGATTTGATTCTTTGCTTTGTTTTAAACCGATTATTAATTGGCACGCAAATGCAACCGTGTTTTATGCATTGTATTGTAAAATGTCATGTAAGATATTTGCATGCAACTCAGCAGTTAAAACTCCGAGCAGCGCAACTGGTCGTACACAACCAATTTCGGTTCGGACTTGATTATTAGGTAGATACCAATTTTATCGCTGCTAGCCGTTTTCGCTGTTGTACCGACTGCTTGGCACTGAATGGCAACTATAACGTTAGTGTTGGCTTGGTGAGCGTGCAGGTAAAGGGCAGTGGTGTTTCAGCTGCGGAGGTACCCAAGTGATCGTGAATGCGCCTCGAGTGCCTCAGTTCAACGAGAACCACCCAGATTACAGATGCTGCTGTTTAATCAGTCATGTCAAGACTGGCAGCATTATCATCGCAATACTAGAGCTACTCTCCTTTGCACTCAGTAAGTTATGATTGTCAGTAGTAACTACATGTGTTACTGAAATGTCTTTCATCTGGAGCGGGTGTTTGGGGTGTTCCAGAGGTATGTAGTGAGGTTTAGGTGCTTGGTCGCTTAGCCTGTATGGAAATTTTAATGCAAACGGGTAAAAAATCTAATATGATACCATTTACATGGAAACAAGTTTTCGTGGCAAGAAATGTTCTTCAAATCGGCAAGAGATTATTTAGGCTTTGCATGGAAAATCAGTGATGTCGAGGACTTAGTTTGCCAAACTCCAGGAAGCCGCCGGTTAGGGCCAAATTCCGGACTCATTCGCTTCTTTCAACCGTGACTTGAATGCATGTTCTATTGCAGCGCTGGCAGTCAACGGACTAAGACTGAGCTGGGTGTCGGACCCTCTGACCACTGCACTGTTTTACGTCTTCTTGCTGGTGTTCGTTCTGTCTCTCTTGGCCGTACTCGGTTTGCTGATTGGTGTCTGCAATGAAAGCAAATTCATGCTTGTCCCTTTTCTGGCTATACAGGTGGGTTGTTGGTTTAACTGCAACCAAATCTGGTACCCACGTATATTACATTACGTAGTACTACGTATGCATACGTGGTCTACACTCCACAGCATCACCTAATGCCGTAATATTTTCAGACACTCAATGTACTCTTTGAGACCATCTTTATCATTACCATTGTGATACTTATTTGCACTGGTAGTAAGGCTGGTTTAAATTTCGGCTTTACTCGTAAGTTTTTGGCAATTATATTAACAGGCGCTTTCATAATACGCCTAGGTGTCGACGTGTGGTTTGTCTCTGTTGTATGGGCCTGTTTTCGGTTTCTCAGTGATAAGGAAGTCTTCTATTCTCAGTTCAATAAGCCGGCTGCCCCAGTTGCTGTGCGCCCTTTTTAACCGTGTTCCATTTCTATGCTTTCGGTTTATTTGTTTGTTTTGTTAGTTTGCCTCTGATAATCTGCGCTGATTTGCGAGAGGTGTTTTCAGATTACAATATTGTATAGTATTGTATGGCTTTAATGCACTGTCAGCAATAAATCTAATGCACTTGTACACAAAACGGGTCAGTGCAGGGGAAAAACGGCCGATCGATAGTGAATAACGAATTTCTTGTTGCCACTCCGCCAGAGGCTGCAGCGTCCAGCCGCACGTGGCGTTCGTCTCTCTATTTGTACAGAGCCGTGTATGGCAAGGCCGACACTCTGTTTGAAAACCGCTCTTTCATTCTACAGCTGTGCACTCTCCCCACTCCGCAACAAACCGGCCACTTCACTTCTGTCCGTGTTGAGTCAGATCAGATCTCTAATACACAGTAAGTCGATTTCGTTTACGGTCGCTTTTTCTTCAAGTACCATGGCAGCGGCATTATGTTTGCTCAAGGATAAGGCATACAATAGCTATGTATTGTTTGAAGACGAGCGAATGTACGGGCACCAAAACAGAAACATGACCAGCTGTTACCTCGCTCGCAAGTCAACTCATGTTTCCTATCTGTACCATGTACAAACGTTTGACCATCATCAGTAATCGTTTGAAAACAGAATCCCAAACGCAATATTGTATTCTCATGGCTCTGTACTGCAAATTGCAGTGTAAAGAGAAAAATGTCGTCCAGCGGCGATATCGATACGATGACAGTGCGAAGAAGCTACTTGGCGACCGGAGATTCGATTGAGCAAGTGAAGAAGCATTTTGGTAAGCGGTTGGACAGCGACCGCCATTGGACTGACATTTTCTACGACACCAAGTGCTCGTCACTGAGTAATGCAGAGTGCATCCTCATGAAGGACAGCACGGCCCCTCAATTCTGGAAGTTCTTCTGCTACGCTCAAGGCAACATTATGGAGATTACAACCGACGAACCGGACATACACGAACCCCTCACTCGATTGATGAACTTCAGGAGTCCCGACTATATCAGCAACAAAGAACTTCAGGTATGTACGTGTCAGTCTGCCTACGGACTAACCCACGGCCCGCAATGTAATTCAAACTCGAAAACGGCCTGCCTTATATCTGTGCCACATACAGTAGGGTATGCCCTATGCCTTGCCTTATATATGATTGGTCTGACTGATGTCAAGCGGACCGTAGCACTACACCGATTTTACACCTTGCACATTCCGCCCGGCCCGGCCTGGCATAAATTGAAACTGCGACGTTTTTCTATTTGCACACAGAACTCAGCCGATTGGCAAAGCCATATAAAAGAGCGCCGACAATTGGTGCCGCCAGTGCGATTACGAGTGGTGGTTTCAGACGTTCTTTTCAATCCAGAACCAATCTCACTACTACAAAGTAGACGGATGTGTTGTTCGGCTGACAGAAACTGACTACGGTTTCGCTTTCTGCACCTTCGAATGGAGAGATTTACCTAATTATGAACTGCTTGCAGCATTAGAATACATGACCAATGCTGCAAAGAAATTAGGTTTGCGAGCCTTCTCAGAAAACGCAGATGTAAACTAAGCAGGAGGGAATCTGAGGCGGCTGCATGCCATTCAGTTTTGGGCTACCCACCTCCCACCAACTACAGTTGCCATCAGAAATTCTTTAACAGAACTGTATATTGCAAGACAACGTATGTACAGATATGCATAAGTTAGATGTAAAGCAGCCAAAAGTATCCTTTATTTTTGCGAAAATAGAAACAAGTAAAAAAACGCTGATTTTTGCCAAAATTGGGATGGTTTTCGCATACTGTCCCCACAACCCTCGATCAAACTGCAGCAAACTACCCCCTCTCAACTTCTGGATTTCAAAATCCAACTACCACATAGCAGAAATGCCAGCCCGCTTCTGCGCAACGGTCAAAATCGCGTTTTACTACGCCCCCTACAAATTTGCCAAGCATCTGCGTGTTCTGAGATAGCTAGGAGGAGAGGAGGCCATTGTCTTTGCTTCTGGAACTAACTGATGCCAGAATTTCAGGTCTTCAGAGTTTGGCGAGCTACGAACCAAAAGACTACTTGTGATCTGATCGCGAATTAAAAGAAACCTGCGTTTCAATTCAACGTAACATTAGTATATTAAATACAATAAACAGCGAAAGGCAGTTAACAACACAATCCACGTTCACACGCTACTTTGCATCACCTTTTTCCTTCGACTTGTCTTTCTCCGTTCCTTTTGCGGCATCGGCGGATGTCTTTTCTCCCTCCTTTTCTTTCTCTTTAGTATCCTTCGAATCTTTCTTGGAGTCCAAAGCCTTGTCTGCCTCTTTTTCTGCGTCCCGCAGTGAAAGCTAAACCAACATGCGACCCTCTTCTTACACGTCCAGTATACACTGGCAAAAGCGCAACCGTGAAAACATTCCAACCCTCCGGTGACTCTTCGCGATCCCATTGAAAAGAGTCAACCGTACCTTATTATCGATCAAATTATGCAGAGCGATCACCGTCCTGATCAAAGATCCCATGTAGACATTCATCAATTGATCATTAGTCTGAATATTGGACGACCGAATGAAATCTGGAGCCGTCACATCGGGCAGCAAGTTGAGAACGTCCCAAAACAGAAAAGCTACCAATCGCCACTGCACAGCCACACAGACTGACTTGTAACAAATAGATGATGGCGTGGTTCATGGGCAGTTCAGCCTTAGCCACCTGTCGCAAGTAACGCTCGATGTCTGACAGGTACGTGTGCAGACCCCGCAACCCAAGCAGCTGGTTGGTGACTCTCTGAGACAACGTGCCTGCCGTCTGATCTTTTATGTCTCTGAAAGAAGTCGGACCAATCCTCTAGCATCGGACCAACAGCGTACCGCAGTAGGTGTTCCACTCCCACCTCCTCAGCTTCTTCCGCACCGATTTCGCTAGCAACATGCTCGAATGTCTTCACCGGAGGTGTTCCGTCCTGCAAGTTTCAGGAGTATGAATCGAATGTGCAAAGCAGGTTCATACGGATCAAGGCTTTCCAACTTCACTGACCACCAAAGTAGAAAAATCCAAAAACTTTTCAACGCATAAAAGCGTACTAAATGTTTTCAAGTACCAAACCGTATGAACCCTGCAAAGTGCAGACAGTCGCAGCAGCACTTCACCTTTACCAAAGATAGCAGACAAAAAGAAGACACAAAATAGAAGCTTACGTCGTGCACTTCCTCAACTTCGATGTAGGCCTCGGTAGGAAGACCCAAGTCCTTTGGTTTGGCGCCGATAATCACAAGAACCGGGTTGGATGTGAACTTCTTTAGCTGCTCGTTAATGGCGATGTCATTCTGACGAAGCTTCGGCCCTGTGTGATACCAACCGACCACACGCTCACGCGCTCAAATGCATAACTCTGGGAAAAGCTGACAACCGCACAACAACATACCGGCCACTTTGTGAAACATTCCGTACATGTTCTCAAGGTAGTCATGATCCAGAAACCAGACATCTTTCTCCTTCTCGTCCTCGTCAAACGGAACTGCAAACGAAATAGTGCATCACTCAAATCCTGACGCAGTACAGGTCTACTTGGTCGTGATAAGGATTACAGGACACTGACATTACCCAACGCCCAGTCGCTGAGAATGTCTCGTTTACAAGCCTCAGAGTAACCATAAACTTGAGTCTAGGCCTAAGCCAACACAATAGATTTTTCTGACAAAAACACAATAGTTTCGGACTTAAAACGGCAGTGTGGTATGGGACTCAAACAATAAATCAAACTCTCAATCAAACAATAAAGTTTTAAACTGTGACCTCTAGTAAGAGATTCAGTGGAAAAAGTAAACAAGCACTCAACAGGCAAATCAGCAAGACCCCTGACTATCTTAAAAACCATCACCAGATCTCTGATTTATTCGGCGTTCTTCTAAACATTTAATCTTTAGCTGTCGTAAACGTTCAGGGTAAGTTAAAGTGTCCAAGCCAGGTAAACGACGAGTAAATGAGCGTTGCACTCTTTCTACTAAATCAATATTTGGTAATAAATATGGACTCCAAACCTCAGATGCGTATTCAAGTTTTGACCTCACAAAGACAAAAAACATTTGCAAAAAATTTTCTGTTTCTTGATTGAAAAAACCGAAAAATTAAATTTATGGCCTGAAATGCTTCAATAGAAAGCGTCAATAGAAAGCAAGCAAAAGCCAAGGGCTGACCAAGGGTCAGCGAACGAATTAGCCGCGCCGCCCACCGGCAACAGGCGGTAGGTGCAGGCAGGCATTACCGACAGTCATACATTTTTTGCGAATTTTTGTAATTTCAGACGTAAAAATTGGCAAAATCGCCCATTAGACAGCACTTTTAGCTTAATTTCAGCCTAAATTAGATTTTTAGTTGAAAATATGATTTTTGAGCGTTTTTTAGTGCCCAACCCCCCTTCGGCTGATGATCTGTTACATGTATGTATGGTGTTTATTGCTCAGCTCTCGTGCAGGGTAGTCTGGCCTGGTTTGGTTAGTTACTAAACTTTAAAAATGGCTATCTGGAGCAAATCAGAATAAACTTTTTGAGATTTCTTACATTTTTACAGACAGATGCCCAAATGAATGCACGCCCAACTGTGCACGCCCAAATGAGCCTAACCATACATGTAACAGCTCCGGACCGACCTGGGGGTAGGGGGTTTCTTCCTCAGGTGGGGGGTCCCAAATTTCGAAAAGCTCCAAAACGCCTAGAAATGCGTTTTTAGCACGTTTTTTTCAGTAAGGACGCTAAAAATCGCTATTTTAAGCTGCCAAATAGCGTTTTAAAGCTAAAAACAAGCAAAAAATGACAAAAAGAGCTTCCAAAAACACCGATTTTTCTTAAATATCAGCAGTGGAAACGCCAAATTCGGTTTCCAAAGGCTTTTCAAGTGAATTTTAGGCTAAAAATTAGTGATTTCTGACCCAGTTTGTTAATACTGGAGCCACTACTAGTACTTGTATTTTTTGGTCGGGGGGAGGGTCCCCTTAACCTGTCTCGGGGGGGGGGGGTTGGCCCTTCCAGCAGGGGGGGTAACCCCCAAAACCCCCTAGTACATGTATGAACCTAACCCACAATCAACTACCTTCAGGCGCTCCTACCCCTCAGGAATTGAAACTTTAGCAGACCCTCAGCCGAAATGCTAGCCGATATCTGCTAAAGCAGGCTAGATTGACGATTGCACAGCACAAAGGTACGCAAGTAATAAGCAAAAATGAGTGAGGCTTCCTAAAAATTTAACAGAAGTTCCGAAAAATTCCGAGACTCTTAACTTCGAAATCGGCATTGGAAACCGCTAGTTCCGATCGGAATCGTAATTCTGGTCGTTGCCTACATGCTTGCACTGTAGCGAAGAACATACCGGCAAAACTGTTAGCTACATCGAGCACTTTGTCCTGCTTGAGACTCCCCAACAGCACTCCGACCACTCGTTTCACGTTACCCGTCTTACTGATCCGATTGAAATGATCGACCACAGACAACAACACCAGCGGATGCACAACTACCTGCAACAAGCAAACTCTCATCTCTAACCAGATGACCGAAAGAATTTAAACAAAGGCAGGTTAGCGCAAGCCAGAAAACAAGCCTCCGAGAAAGAAAAGCAAAGAAGTTCACCTTTGATACAGCCAAGTTTCTGTGAACAGTGCTGATGCAGTGAGGCTTTTCTTTTTCTGCGATCTTCGCCACTTCATCCTTCTTGGCAACTTCGCCAGGCATCACTCACTCTACGATACAGTCGTGTCTCACTAATCCAGACAAGCTGTAACCGGCCATTTTTAAAGTTTAGTAACTAACCAAACCAGGCCTGACTACCCTGCACGAGAGCTAAGCAATAAACACCATACATACATGTAACAGGTCATCAGCCGAAGGAGGGTTGGGCACTAAAAAACGCTCAAAAATCATATTTTCGACTAAAAATCGAAAAAATCGTTAATTTAGGCTTAAATTAAGCTAAAAGTGCTGTCTAATGGGCGATTTTGCCAACTTTTACGTCTGAAATTGCAAAAAATCGCAAAAATTTGCTAAAAAAATTACTTGCCAGAAAAATCGGTGGGTCTGGCCTGTGGTAAGGTCGGGCGGGGGGGCAGACCCCAGACCAGACCCCCCTGTTACATGTATGATAAACACTAGATTTTTGCACTGAGATTAAAATTATCAAAACGCCTGGTTGGCAAAAGGGCCACTGCCCAACCACGGCGAGAAAATTTTCTAAAAATAACCTTTCACCTTTCCTTAAATAACCTTAGCAGTTGACCGTCTGTTAAAAGAACATACGATAAATGTGTACTATCATTGAAGTGGGTTTTTGGTGTTCCACTGGTCTACTATGACCATAAATCACTTCGTTTACAATTATTAAAACGAAAAGATTTCTGACGCTTACTACTATACACTGCAGCTGATTAATTATTTCGTAGTGTGAACGCTCTGCTAATTACTTATTGCATACGCCTTATTTCTTACTCCTTATTTCGTAGTGTGAACCGGGCCTAACACCCAATTAAAAACAGGAGAGGGCGAAAACCCCACCCTAATACCCTGCGGCCCATGTCGGCTAGCGGCACCAGCGTGGTGAAAACGTATGAAGAAAATCAAAATCAGTCACGCTGCGCGGCGCCAAATCGGTCTCTGTAAACGGTCCATATTGTGCGGCCGCTGTCCACAGTAGATTTCTGATCTTTCTTGATTCCCCCAGCTACACCTAACCCAAAATCTCTTCAATGCCTACACGCATACAACAAACAAACTATTCAGGGCGAACTCCACGGGGTGTAGGGTGTGTACACTTCCCTTGCGGTGGAGGTATGGAGGAAAAGTGGACAAAAATATGAGAAATGAATTAATTATGTGCTAAAACTGTATATTAAATGCTCAGAATACCTTTTAAATGCGTTTTCGAAGGCTAATTTTCAAACTTTTTTCGCTCTAGTCAGGCACAAGCTCAACCAGGCCACTTTAAACTACTAAACCTTGTAATTTCTGTCAATTTTAAGCTCAGAATACTTTTTAAATAGGTTTTTGAAGGCTAATTTTGCGAAATTTTCTCGCCCTTGTTGCGAAGCGGCCCAACCAGGCAACTTCAAAATTTTACACCCCCTTTACAAAATCCTGCGTACGCCACTGAACCTATTCATCAAATCAAATCAAGAATTCTTGCTATTATTCTTATATAGTGAAGAGTTTGATAGTTTGTGTGAGTGTTTGTATTACCAAGTTAGCGAGTGGTTGTGTGAGTGTGTGCGTGTGCTTGTGTGTGTTGTGTACAAGAGCTACTAGTAAAGACTCTCAACTCCGTTTCATTGGTGCCGAAGAGACCCGGGAGACCACCTTCATTCCATTCTACTACCAGTTCAAGTTCTACTACCCAGCTTCTCTGTTTCCAATTCTCGGTTCAAGTGTTCCTCGGTTCCGTGATCATCAGGCACAGCCGTGCCCCATCCGATGCTCACATGACGACACCTACCTTTCATGAATCCCTCCGACTTCTACGAGAACAAAGCCAGCGTGATCTCGAACAGCAACGGCAATGGTGGGTCGAACAACAGCAGCGTGATCGCGAGCACCAGCAGCGCCTTGACCGTATGTTGGACCAGTACCTGTCTCAATGCAACAAGGCTCCTGTGAAAGAGGAAGCGGCTTCGTGTTCTGGCACTTTGGATGTCCAAGTCGGCTCATTAAACACTCCCTTCACTGGGTTAATGGTCGATCCTCCCTTCTGTGGGCATTCTCCAATCCAGTCTGATCTCTACATCCCGCTGTCATTTGGTCACTATCTTTTTCCGGCTCTCATCGACACAGGCGCTGAGGTCAATATGTTGAGCAGTCCCGTAGCACAACAGACTCAAGACTGTTGGTTGCAGTACATCCCACAAAGTCATATCGTTTCATCTGCGTTTGGCGATTCATACCTTTGCGATGTGGTTCATCTGACCGTTTCGACTGACACTCACCACTGCCCTAGCATGTCTTTTGTAGTGAATCCGGCGATCGAGGCGTCTGACCAAGTCATTCTCACAGAAGCAAGTGCAGCACGATTAGGTTTTAATGTGGCGATCTTTTGGGATGATCAAGTGTCAAGTTCCTGTTCTCTGGCTCAAAGCCTTTTCTCTGAAGATGTGAATGGTCCGCAAATGGAACCATCTCATAGCGCGCTTCTTGGGGCACACGTGGACGATCCCATCGATGTGACCTCTGCCGACACTAAAGATTCGGCTTTGTTCCAGACAGTTCTCAAGGACGTCCAAGATGATTCAGTTGTGGGTAGCTCAGTTTGCTCAGTGAAGGACGGTCCTGTTCTTTTGGAAGTTTTTGGTTTGGAGAAAGAATATATTTTGCCGTCTGCAGAACCGGCTTTTCCTGATCGAGTTTGTTCCTCTTCATATGTTTCTGGTGTTGAGATGGTCCAGGAGGACAAGCAAGCATTGCATGAGGTTTTCAAGATGTTTTCTTTTGGTGATTCTATGTTCTTTGGTATGGCTAGAAGAGAGAAAGGAAAAAGAAGAAAAAGGATGAGGAGAAGGAAGAAGTTTGGAAGAGGAAGAGGAAAGATGTTTAGAGGAGGAAGGAAAAAGAAAAAGAGGATGATGAGGAGCAAGGTGTTGAGAAGAAGGTGGAAGGTGAAGAAGAGAAAGAGGATGATGAGGGTTCAGAGAAGGTGGAGAAAAAGAAAAGTGAGAGGAAGAAGAAAGGGGATGAGAAGAAGAGGAGAGAGGTTTGACAAGTCTGTTTCACCGTTGACAAGTCGTCAGATCAAGGTAAAGGCGCAGAAAGGCCGCAGCGTGGCGCGCAAGAGATCGGATCAATGTGGTGTCAGTGCAGGGCAGCTTGCTACTGAAGATGCCGAGTCAACAGAGGCGGTGCAGCTCCCATAGTTCGTCTCTCCGTCTCTCCGATTGTCAGGCACAGCGGCGGCCAGTCGACACTCGTTGAAAGGGGAGTGATGAAGAGTTTGATAGTTTGTGTGAGTGTTTGTATTACCAAGTTAGCGAGTGGTTGTGTGAGTGTGTGCGTGTGCTTGTGTGTGTTGTGTACAAGAGCTACTAGTAAAGACTCTCAACTCCGTTTCAATAGCTAACATGGAGAAAAACGATAAACATCGGTTTTATCGGTCCCTCAGCAGCGGGAACATTAGGCACGTGTTTTGATCTTAGCGCGCGCAAGCCTACCATCCAAGCGAGTGCCGGGATTAGAGCGGTCGGTTACAATACACTGTTAGCCGGCACAGTTGGTGTAGTGGTTTAGGCCGCATAGCCACTGTGCGCGAGGTCGTGCGCTCATCCACTCGGCGCTGCAAATTTCTTGCTGCAAAGAGTTGGTCGTTGGCACAATGCTCCACCCATGCCACCGAAAGCTGGTGACAGCTAGTAGGTAAAATGGAAACCGAATGGGACTGGATCTGCCGTTGCACCGACAAAGCATGCCGCATTGGGAAGAAGATCTACGATGTCAGAAGCTGTCTGTGAAACCAGCTATGCTCGTCGGGAGCTGTCAGCCATACATGTCGTTGGGGGGGGGGGTAAAGGGGGGCCGGCCCCCCAAGCCCGATTTTTCGGCAAAAGTCCCCCCCCCCAGCGGTTTTTTGGGGGGGACCTGAAAACCCACTTTTGGATTCCAAAGTAAAGAAAATTTTAGCCCAGACAATACATTCTGCAGCACAAAATTGGGTTTTCGGCTGCCATACAACCCAAAACAGGGTTTTGTAAGGGTTGGAAATCCTAAATAGGGTTTTTAGACTGCTTACAAACCCTGATTAGGGTTTTCAGGTTACTTTCACACCCTGATTAGGGTTTTTAGACTGCTTAGAAACCCTAAACAGGGTTTTCAGGTTACTTTTAAACCATGATTAGGGGTTTTAAGCTGCTTTGAAACCCTAAACAGGGTTTTCAGGTTACTTTTAAACCCTGATTAGGGTTTTCAGGTTACTTTTAAACCCTGATTAGGGTTTTCAGGTTACTTTCAAACCCTGATTAGGGTTTTTAGGCTACTTTGAAACCCTAAACAGGGTTTTCAGGTTACTTTCAAACCCTGATTAGGGTTTTTAGGCTACTTTAAAACCCTAAACAGGGTTTCCAGGTTACTTTGAAACCCGGATTAGGGTTTTCAGGTTACTTTTAAACCCTGATTAGGGTTTTCAGGTTACTTTTAAACCTTGATTAGGGTTTTTAGGCTACTTTTAAACCCTGATTAGGGTTTTCAGGTTACTTTTAAACCCTGATTAGGGTTTTCATGTTACTTTCAAACCCTGATTAGGGTTTTTAGGCTACTCTGAAGCCCTAAACAGGGTTTTCAGGTTACTTTTAAACCCTGATTAGGGTTTTCAGGTTACTTTTAATTAAACCCTAATTAGGGTTTTTGGGCTACTTTGAAACCCTAAACAGGGTTTTCAGGTTACTTTTAAACCCGGATTAGGGTTTTCAGGTTACTTTCAAACCCTGATTAGGGTTTTCAGGTTACTTTCAAAGCCTGATTAGGGTTTTTAGGTTACTTAGAATCTCTAAACAGGGTTTTCAGGTTACTTTTAAACCCGGATTAGGGTTTTCAGGTTACTTTTAAACCCGGATTAGGGTTTTCAGGTTACTTTCAAACCCTGATTAGGGTTTTTAGGCTACTTTGAAACCCTAAACAGGGTTTTCAGGTTACTTTTAAACCCTGATTGGGGTTTTTAGGCTACTTTGAAACCCTAAACAGGGTTTTCAGGTTACTTTGAAACCCTAATTAGGGTTTTTAGGTTACTTTCAAACCTGATTAGGGTTTTCAGGTTACTTTCAAAGCCTGATTAGGGTTTTTAGGTTACTTTGAAACTCTAAACAGGGTTTTAGCACTGGCTAGAAAGCCTAGAGAGGGTTTTTAGGTTGATTAGAAACCCTAAACAGGGTTTAAGAACTGCATTCAAATCACTAAATAGGGTTTTTAGTAATCTTATAAGTCAAAACAGGGTTTTGCGCGTGCCTCAGAATCGAAATTAGGGTTCTGTGAACTATTTTTAGTCAATATAACGCATTTCAATCAGTATTTTATCGCTGAAACTCATATTCAATACGTATTTTGAGCGCAAAACAGCTTTTTATTACATTCGTTGCTTCAATATTCGGTTTTTAAGGCATTTTTTTCAACCGAAACAGGGTTTTTAAGGCATTTTTAATGCAAAAACAGGGTTTTAAAGGCTTTTTTCGGTCCAAATAGGGTTTTGAAGCCATTTTTCGCCCCAGAATCCCTAAAAAAGGTCGACAAAACCCACTTTTTACCCCAAAAAAGGTCGACAAAACCCACCTTTGGACCCCAAAAAAAGGTCGCAAAACCCACTTTGGACTTGGTCCCAAAACCCTATTTGGGATTTCAAAAAGGTCCCCCCCACGGAAAAACCCAGCGACATGTATGCTGTCAGCATCATGGCATCGACACTAGGGCCCGACCGGATATCCGGATCCGGATCCGGATCCGGCCGGATATGGCCACATCCGGATCCGGTACCGGATCCGGATATTACCTGCCGGATATGCCGGATATCAGTCACACATGAGAAAACGTGATTTTTACGTATTTTGAACATAAATATTGCATTCGACCGAATGTTTGATAGAAATTTGCGCAGTTGTATGGCTCTAAAACAGTTTTGCAGCTTGCCAGGAAGTATTTAATTGCTCCTATCCTATCGGTACGGTAGCTAGCGAGCAAACATTTAAGACTGCTGGCTCGATTTCGGAAGGCGATCGCTCCTCTCTGAAGCCCGAAAATGTAGAAATGTTGTTGTTTAACAAGTATAACTTGCGTGCCGGCACAGTTGGTGTAGTGGTTTAGGCCGCAAGGTTCTTAAGTCCATATAAAGATTGGTTAACTTGCAAAATTTGGCAAAGATTCAATGAAGGGTTCTTGAAATATTTACGTTCAAAATTGACAACAAACTCTTCTCTTAACAAAAATAATAATACTAATGTGATACAATGAACATCACAAAACAGCCAAGCAGACTGGATTTCTATGTTTAGGATAGTCACCTTGTTTTTGCTAATTTTTCATTTAATTAAAAATAAAAAATCTGAAATAAAAAAACTAACTATTATTGAGGCAAGTTTATACTGTAAATCTTTACTTTACAGAGATGAAAGCGTCTCTTTTCAGTTGCAGAATGAAGATGAATGGCTTGAGACTCTAAACTTAACTCGCAAAGAATGGAAATCTCAAGTGAGATTTTTCAAATTCTGAATTTTTTAGTTTGTAAAACTAGGACAGGTCTACCAAAAGATCGGCTAAGTATACCACATTAGAGAGAACAAATTTGAACATGCAAACAATAATTTAGCCAAATTGCTGTGATGTCAACCATTTTTATCTAAAAATTACGAAATGAGCTGAACTTTCATGCCAAACTGTGTTTCCCCTTCTGCTTTTTCGAGATGAGGTCTGTATCTGTAAAATAGGTATGCCTAACAAACGCTAAAGATTGCATAGACATTCCGACCAAAATCGAAAATGCTTGGAAAGCGTCCAGTTATCAATTTCTAGCCGCGGTGATAAAATATGCAAATATGCAAAAAATATGTACATATCTCATTTTTGCAAGCATATGATATATGCAATATCAATATGCACTAGAAATTGCATGCATATATTCATATGCAATATCACTTGCATCGCAAAAACCCCGATATCATCCAACCATAGTTTGAACTACAATTATTTGATGTTTTGAATCAACTGTTATAGAACAAAGAAATGTATATATGTGGTTTATTGCATTCTAAAAAATTTTAAGTTGATCAATGATATCCGGCATATCCGGATCCGGATCCGGCCGGATATGGGCGTATCCGGATCCGGATCCGGATCCGGTAGCAATTTGTATCCGGTCGGGCCCTAATCGACACGCCGGCCGCGCTCCTGGTGACCGGCGTCCAGCAGTATAGCTAGTAGTGGCTGGCAGATCGTATTTTTGCATGGGCAAACACTTGGCAAATGTCTCTTTCTATTCCGAAATGTGTTGTGCTGCATATGTGTGCTAAGAATCCAAAAAATGCTTACTTTTTAAGTGGAATTCAACTGGCAACTGATGCTAAGTGCCGTGATCTTGGTATTACGGTAACTTCTGACATTAAGTTTTCTACCTACTGTCGTGAACAGACAGCTAAAGCCTTTCGTGTTGCAAATATGATTTTTCGCTGTTTTGTCACTACGTGTAAACGAGCTTTAGTCTGTGCATACAAGTCATACGTTCGTCCTTTGTTGGAATACTGTACACCAGTCTGGTCTCCTTACTCGTTACAAGATGTACGTCTGGTCGAACGCGTTCAGCGCTATTTTACTCGTCGACTACTTGCTAGATGCGGCCTCCCTCCCCGTCCTTATCTTGAGCGGCTAAAATTTTTTGAGCTTGAACCCCTGCAGGTCCGGCGGTTTAGATTTGATTTGAAGATGTGTTATAATATTGTGCACAATTTGGTTGATCTGGATTTTAACGATTTCTTCACGTATGCTCCAGTTAATCATTTGCGTGGTCACCAATTCAAACTTTATTGCCGGTATAATAGAACTGATTTTTCTAAATACTGTTTTTGTAATCGTGTAGTTTCTCTGTGGAATAATTTGGATCCCGTTGTTTTCTCTGCTAGGAATGTTGCAAGTTTTAGTGCCAATATTACTACTGACTTTCTAATGAGCTTTTGTACTTTTCTGTGATTCTTACGATGACTAGGGTACCGTTAGTGCACTGCCTGGTGCCTTCTCTCACTCTTTTGCGTGTGTTTTATTTCATTCTTGTATTGGATTGTCTCCCAAGTGTGTATGCATTTTTGATGGTGTCTTTGTTGTATTGACATGCCCGGCGGGACGCCGAAAGAGTCGAAATAAACTAAACTAAGCAGTGAAAGAAGGTCCAGATGACGAATCACAGGGTCAGCGAAATGCACCTGGAGTCTGATCGTAGGCCGTAAGGCCCCCCCGCGAATCGGATCGGAATACACTGCTAACACAATAGGTTTCCCAATACACACATACACAAGCACACTAAACAATGATGAACCATCTAATTTACACGATACCAAAGAGCTGTCTATAAAAGCAAGTTATAAAATACAGCCTTTTACGAGCCCTTTCTGTCCGTTAAACTGACGCCACCCACATAAAGTGATCCAGGTAAGAAGGGACCATGTCACCTTGTGTGCTGTTCATGTGCTTGAAACGTCGCTTACACTTCTGCCAAAACTGCTCTACGGTGCTGGTGACAGCCGGCAACGGGATCAACAAAGTTTGCCGAATGGTTTACTGACTGTCACATCCAGAACACCCATCTCAACGCAACACGCCTCCCTGTCGTAATTGCGCTTCGCCATCAAGCTCTCATCGATTTGAACGATCTTATCGACACCGCCGAGTGAGATAGCGTGGTCTTTCGACCCTTGTGTTTTGGACATCTCGAGACAACACCGTCAATTGGTGTCTTGCGTATCTCAGTGATGCCGGATACAAGGAAGCCTTCAGGATTAATGGGGGCAATGTGTATTGTAAAAGGCCGCTCTAATCTCGGCGCTGGATGGTCGGCTTGCGCGCGCTACTATACTAAGGTCAGAGCATGTGCCTAATGCGCCGGCCGCTGAGGAACCGATACCTAAAAACCAATGTTTACCGAAAAAAACGATATCTGGCTAAATCTTCTCCTGATAGCGAATATCAATACGGATTAACGAGAGACGACTGTACACAACCAACGAAACCAATGAAATCTTTTTACTCAATGACAAGGCAAGAACGCGCGTATAAAAATCGCCTGCCCAGAAAAACGGAAATGGTGAGGACGTGCGGTACGCTGTGGTACACAGTGATACACCAAGTTTTGCGCGTTTTCCAATGTCACAAGTCGCCTCTAGGAGAGTAGGAAAGTTGGAAAATCGCAGTTACACACCTTAAGAGAAGGGAAATAAGCAGTACTAAGGGCAAAATGAAGAAAATGAGCGCAACAGCTCATGCTGGAAACTCGATTGCTTGTCGCAAAATTGTTTTATTCAATAAGTCGAAATATAAAAAATCTTACTTTGTGCAAGTCCATCCCTGCAAGCTAAAGCTTAAGAACTCGTATTCTGTCGCCTTGCACACAGACTCTCTTTGCCTTCCCATCCCACGATGCTACCCATTTATCTACTTGTCATCACTGTCTTTCGGTGGCCTGACAATAAACCTAAATCTAAGCTAGGTTTTTGACTGTAAATCGGGTTATTTTTGTTTGAGCATAGATCTCAGAAGTCGATTTCTAATTTGCAGGCAGTACGTAGTCACAGTGTTGACCAAAAAGAGAAAACACTTTAATAGAAAAAAGAAGAAAAGAGAAACGCCAGTGCCTATATTAGCCTGTAAGTGGAGTTTACAAAATAGATACGTGCATGCATACCACAGACAGACATAAAACCACGTCGACCTCCAACCATTCTTTATAGATGGTGCAACGGAAGGAGGATTCACGTTTGGAGAACGTTGCCGAATTGCCGGCGTTAACGATATACAATTTTTTTGCATCCGATGATATGCTGGTTGTTCTTGTGCGTTTTCCTAATTTTCAAATTGTTTGAATTTCCGTTTTCTAACTTTCCAACTTCTTGGGGAGACGATTTTTGCCCGCCCGGACAAGAACTACCTAAACAAAAGCCTGGCCGGGCCGGTAAGTAAAAATCTGGCAAACCCTAATCTGCACGAGCGGTGCGAGCAGTGCGAGCGTACGAGTCGCACCACACCGTAACCAAAGCGGCGCCTCAACGCTCCGGGCGAGCGCCAAATTCACTTAGCTTAAGCACTGGCACCCTGCTTCAAGTCCCATTCAGGCCTGCCTGCCACTCATTGCCTCCCGAATCGTTCATCACTTTGATCATGCAGCCGCTACCGCGCGTACCACTGATCTTCAGCCAAGTCCTATCTGAAGAATCAGCCGATCAACTAGTTGTGAAAATCAGTGAAACTGACGATTTCCTTCAGATTAAAACAATTTCAAATCTCAAGGTATTATTAGTTATTCAATGTGCTTTTGTGCTAACACTCACATCTCGTTCGGTAATTCCCGGAAATAATGTCCCGAGAATCGGCCGATTCGATTGTGACTGACGATTCTCCTACGTACTTGTATTTTTCAGGCTGCTTTTTGAGCCCTGTGATTTTCGGATCGCTTTAATTGCCTCCCAAAATGTGCACCCCCTTAACATTTGCACCCTGTATTTTTCAGGATTTTATTTGCCCCTGCCTAAAATTCTTACCTCCTAATTTTTCAGTTCGAAATTTTTTGCTCCCTGTATTTTGGAGGTGCTTTATTTGTCGCACTCTAGAATTTCAACCCCTCTGAAATTTTTACTGCCTAAAATCATTTTTGTGTGATTTTTTGCGCCATCCGATCCGATTTGCAGGAGCCTTTCGGCCTACGATTAGACTCATGGTCCATTTCGCGTCCCCCGTGATTCGTCATCTTGGACGTTACCCTTCTTTCACTGCCAGCCACTCCTAGCCATGCTGCTGTGTGCCGGTCACCTCACCAGGAGGACGGCCGGCGTGTTCATGCCTTGATTCTTACAGCTCCCGACGGTCGCCTTTGCCATATGCCAGAGGGCTCCCGGCATAGTTGGTTTCTCAGACAGCTTCTGACATCGTAGATCTTCTTCTCCAACGTGGCATGCTTTGTGGAGCGGCTTCGGTGCAACGGCAGATCCAGTCGGTTCCCATTTTACCTACTAGCTGTCACCAGCTTTCGGTAGCCTGGGTGGAGCTTTATGCCGACAACCAACTCTTTGCGGCAAGAAACTTGCCGCGCCGAGAGGATGAGCGCACGACGTCGCGCACGGTGGCCATGCGGCCATGCCACTACACCAACTGTGCCGGCCCGGACCTTTGCCCTAAAATCTTGAGCCGAGGTCAAGAAGGGCTCTAGTATATGCAGTCTAAATTTCGGATTTCCATTTCATTTAGACTCGTTCTCAGGGTAAGGCTTTTTTCACTTTCATAATACTCTGGCTTATATTAAAATTTCTTTCGCCAGTATATTTACCCTAGTTATTGTATATGTATGCATGTAGACATGTGAGCATTGATCTCATCTCAGCAATGGATTCCAGCTTTATTATTGAAATTATTGCGTGAAGAACGGAAAAAGCCAGTGGTGTTAAGTCAATTTTCATCCAAAGTTCATCGAGTTTACCAAATGATTTACCGAGTACATGGCATGATTTACAGAGATAGACATCAATCGTTCTTCATGAGTTTGAAAGAATCAAAATTTACTTGCTGAAAGCTTACTTTCTCTTAAAAAATTAGAACTACAGTAGAACCTCCATAAATAGTGGGCTCGATAAGTGGGACGCCTTCATAAATGGGACACATATTTCCTTCCTTCTGACTTGCTCGCTAAATGCATGTTAAGCTGTGGAAAACTGCCGGCTTCCGTGTACGCCTATATATGTATCATCGTCACTTATCGTAAGGTAGGCAGTACTGGATTTAACTTCCCATTTAAATTTGTATTCGCCTCCTTGTATTTTTGTTGATGCGTACAGTATTTGTCTGGTTAGAATGTTCGGTCGGGGTGTGTTGTTGTTACTTAAATTAGCACAGGTAAATCACAGTCAACTGTCTGTCAGATCAAGTGAACGGAATATTGCAGGTGTCCCTGCTCTCAGTGGCTGTTTTCCAGTTACTGTCCACCGCACAGACCTGTTGGCCAGAACAAACCTATCGTTCCGATGTCAGTTTTCAGTTTCCTGTGCAGTCGCCGACCGCTGATAACTCAACCAATGATCAGGTACATAGTTTTTCTCAGCAAAAAGTAGTAATGTAATCTAATGAGAGTCTGTTTAGCTTCTGCTGTCAACACGCTTGCTGGCATCAGGTGTGCCATTCTATGCGTTGTCGAAAGGAGTCCTGTCAGTGGAACCTCGTACGGCCTGCTTGTTTCTGAGTTTGCGTCACATCTATTGCAGCGACACAAATCTGAACCCTTTGAGCGCCGATCTGTGTGTCGGTCTGGCTGAAATGATCACTCCTGTCGTGCTGCTGTCGGTCAGTCTCTTCTGCAACACAGGCCATCTGGTGCTTCTTCTTGACCCTCACCGCCATTACAGCTCTGTCGGTTTCGGCGCAGTCGCAGTGAGCACTCTTGCCGCAGTTCTCAGTGCAGGTATGGTGTCTGTTCTGTCTGTGTAGGTGCAAGACGGCTGCCCAGCATCTTACAGGTGTGCTGTTGAGTTCGTTACCTCATTGGCACGTGCTATGGGCGCAAAGTGCATTTACGGTACCATCCTTCCCAGCTACGTGGCGGAGTGCCCAAATAGAAGTGGGTTGTGTGCTGGCGCTGGCGGTGATCGAATTTTTGAAGATTATCATCGATTCGCAGAACCACCGATTCAACCATCCTACTGTGCGATCGCGTACTAGTGACAGCAACACTCAATGAAAACACTTGCAATGTACTTTAACTCGCTAGCAGATTTCGTATTGAATGACCGTGAATCAGAGTTTTGTTATGTGTCTGTGTACTGTCAGATCGCGTAAAACGGCATCTTCAACTCTATTTTCATTTTGCCCTTCAGACGTGACAGAATGCATGCGCTGTTTTGAGGTAGAACTACCAAACGGGCAACGCGCCTTGTAATCTCGCTTCGGTGTTGTTTTGGATGTTTAGATCTAATGAAAATTGCTTGTCTAAAAGCGTTGAACAGCAGCCTATGATCTAGAAATTTTAGCTTATCCAACGGGCTATCAGTCATATCCTACCTTGAAATCGTCGAAAAAGTTCATTTCTAGCCTGAAAATTACTGTATTTCTTTAAAACCTATCATCATTAGTATCAATATCAAAATTTTAGCCCGATCCGTGAGATGACCCTGCTTGCCGTCCCTAGGCTGGCTGACTTTCTTGCGAAATGCATGCTAAGTATGTCAATACCATTGTTATCTTGAAGTCGATCAAACTGATGGTGAACAGATGTTTAGATGAGTTTACAGCTGTTTGGCCGGCTTGCGCCCACCAGTGATTGAGTAGTACTTTTTGCTGATGCTGATCCACGAACATGCTAGCAGAATGATTTTATGCTGCCTGGAAGCAACGACATCCTTTCGATGCTTCTTCAAGAAAGGGTAGTCTGATTGATGGTTGGCTTCCATGTATAGTGCAGATTATTCCTCTATCACGTAAATCCAGAATTTTGTAAGCCATTGGTCACTTTTTAACGTAAACCTATTTTGAAATCTACCGTTGCAGACACATCTGACTGCCGTTTGCCGTATCCTCCTTGCTGGAAATTGCCGTACACTTCAGAAAGTCTATTTGCGTTTATCGCAGGTGCTATCTGTTGGCTGCACAGGACGAGCTGTGCACGCGCTCTAAAAACCTGCTAACATGCAGAATTAGCTGCAAACCGGCACAGTACACAACAGATAAAGGACGGCTTGCAAACGTGCCGCCGCCTGGCTGACTGTGGTTCTGAAACTGGAAGATCGGTTTACGTTGAGCTTGACGTACCTATGTAACACCGTAATTGACGGAAACAACTGTTATTCGAAGTGACAAAGTCGGCCCCGTTCCTGCTTTGGCCGCCTTTAATTGCAACGACACGGCGCTCTCTCTTATATTTGGCCCAGATCTTGCTTCGACCTCTACTGTAGATATGTTTACTGGGTTTGGACCTACTTAATGTGACCCCACTGAGCTAGCTAATTATGCTGTCCGTTGACACGCAACTGGTTGGCTTCTGAATATTTGTTTAGAGAGCACTCCACTCTGCAGGTTAGTCCATTGTCTCTGTGCATATAGTACAACTAGTGAAGCAGTGTTTTTAGCAAGTGAGTCTTTACAGAATGGATTCGACTGGAACAAAATTGGACGCCGACAAGGCATTGGGATTACTCGGTGAGAATGAGAAAAATACGTACACCTACTGTTCTTCACATTACTCTAAATTTAGGAAAATGGGGTTTATACCAACACTGGATATTCTGGCTGGGAAACGCGGTCTGGATTTTCAATGGACTGCAGTTGATGGCTACTGCTTTTCTTGGCAGCTCGCCTCCGTTTCAATGTGTTTCAGCTGTGAGACTTGATCAATTCAGCCTGTTCGGTTCAGTGATATCGAGCATTTAGGAGAAACCGTGGAATGCCAGTGTGAATACTGAATTTGACAGCAAATGTCACCTACAGAACAGCAGTCACCAACTCAAATGTGGCTCCGGGAAAACTAAGCTATTTTACGAGCCAGCGTTTGGAGACACAATTGTGTCAACAGTAAGTAAGGAAGCCCCAACAACAATAAAGTCAGACCACTTTCTTAGTGGGACTTGGTGTGCGATCGTGCGTATCTGAGAGAGATGGCGGCCTCAGCGTTTTTCCTCGGATTTCTGGTCGGCTCGATAGTAGCACCGGGTCTTGCCGACCGGTACGGCAGACGATGGCCGCTCATAATCTATTTGTTCGGCCTGGCCACTTCCGGAACTCTGCTTAGTTTCAGTCCGAATTACGAGGTTTTCGTCATACTCAGAATTGTTTCGGGAATATTTGTGTCGGTAAGTGTCAGAGAAGTGTGATGGTAGTTAACCTGCCTTCAAAGACAGGGTGTCGGAGTAACCGGATGGGTGCTTGCATGTGAGGTGATTGTGCCTTCCCTACGCGCCTGGGCTCCGTTTGTTCAAGGTCTCTGGTGGACCACAGGATACTGTCTGGTGGGCGTGGTTGCCTATCTGCTTCCTGATTGGCGCATGATGGCACTCGGTTTGGGTCTGCCTTGCTGGTTGGGTCTCCTATACTTCTGGTAAGACTACGATCAGGTGCGTCCGATAGAATCAGAATCTGGCAAGACTCAGGTTGGTGCCGGAGAGTCTTCATTTCTTGGTAGCTAAGAAGCGCACAGATGAGGCAGAGGCGTGGATCATGCGAGCGGCACGGTACAATCGTGTTGACATAAAACTGGAGAACTGCTACTCACCGATCGAAGCCGCTTCAGGCTTGAAGAAAAGGTCGTTTGCCGACGTTTTTAAGTCACCCGTTCTGCTGGTGCAGGTTGCACTTATGTCGTACATTTGGTAAGTTACAATAGTGTTCCTGAAAATTACAATGCTTCTGTATTGCTGCAACACATACTTCCAGGTTTTCCAATTGCTTCGTTTACTACGGTTTATCTCTTTTTACCACCGAGCTGGCCGGAGACCGTTACCTCAATTACATCCTTTCCGGAGCCGTGGAATTTCCTGCTTACATGTTGCTTAGTTTAGGATTCAATCGGTATTTCAAAACTTGCAGTACTGAACACAAACATTTATTTAGGCTGGGCCGGCAAAAGACCATGTTTATATTCAATGCAATGGGTTCTATTTCTTTGGTTGTACTTCCTTTCCTTCCGGCTACAGGTACCACTTTATTTTTTGCATCCAATTAGCCTGATCTTGTTCTCAGAACCGATGCGTCCACTGACAACGGCCTTCTGGTTGGTTGGAAAATTTGCGATCAGCATAGCATTTATGGGTGCTTGGTTGTACGGCGCAGAAATATTTCCCACCACTGCTCGCAGTACTGGAGTTGGCATCTGCAACGTGGCTGCAAGATCTGGCGGAATGATTGCCCCCTTTGTGCCTCTTTTAGTGCGTTCTTTATACTTGCATAACCAGTTGAAGAAAGATTGAATTCAGGCAAGTGTTCATACCAACCTCCCGCCGTTGGTGTTCAGCGGAGCGTCGCTGTTAGCTGCATTAGCCGTTTTGCCCTTACCCGAAACCCGTGGCTCTAATCTTCCTGATGACATCGATGACATAGACCCAGGACCGATGCTCAAATGTCTGCTGCCGAAGTCCAAGTCGGTTGCGAAAGAACGGATGCCGCTGAATCCGGAAGTCAAGTGACCGATGCGAATCGAGTCACCGGCGACACAGCTACGTAGACGCAGCGTGTAGTAGATGTTGACTTGTGTAGACATGTGACACATTCGATACTGTACTTAGATCGAACACTGCTGGTAAAACTGGTTAAAGCAGTCTGAAACGGTTCTGGACCAAGTGGCGTCAAATACGCTGTAATAGCGATATTATCTTTTGACATCGCTGTAACGTACTCTTCACGTGCCATTTCATCTGACACGCTCGACAGCACTTGATCGGTTTTGTTTGAGGAGCAGTCCTAACGTCGGTCCTACTTCTGTGTTTGAAAACAGCGTCAAATAGTTGGTGCCACACAACTGGCAGCCGATTGACGCTCGAATCAAAGCAGCTGACAAAGGCGCAACAGCTTTGTTCTACAAACCAACGCTGAAAGCAGCATCGCCTGCCATTCAACAGCTTCTACGATCCGTCTTATTTCAGGCCAGTTAAGCAACGTTGGTGAAAATGATTTGACAGTAAGAAAATCACTGTCTATCTTCTATCTACATTGTAGGTACTGTTAGAGATGTTCACGAGCCTGAAAAAGCTCGGCTCGGCTCGGCTCGGCTCGCGAGCTTAGTTCGAGCGAGCTTATCAGGGTTAGAATGCTCATGGTCCGAGCCGAGCCGAGCCGAGCCCAGAATACGGTTTCCATTAAACACGTGCAAAATATAATCAATTTATTCGAAAATCGATTGTTTTTAATGCAAAACTCTTGTAATCATACATGTAATAGGGGGGTCTGGGGGGGTCTGGCCCCCACCCGCCGTAGGCCCGACCCCCCGGATGGGGACCCCCCCCCCCCGAGACGATTTCACCGCCCCCCCTCCGATTTTTCTGGCAAGTAAATTTTCGAGCAAATTTTTGCAATTTTTTACACTTTCACACACAAAAATTGCCAAAATCGCCTGCAAAACAGCACTTTTCAGCTGTATTTCAGCCCAAATTAGCGATTTTTGGCTATTTTTAGGCCAAAAATTGCGATTTTTCTCGATTTTTGAGCGTTTTTTAGTGCCCACCCCCCTCCCCCAAAATTTTGGCTCAGACCGCCCCCGGCCGGCGCCAGACCCCCCCCAACCCCCCTCCCCCCATCGGCGGATGACCTGTTACATGTATGCTTGTAATTTGTATACTTCACTGCATTAAATAAGAGAAAGAAACATCAAAACTGGCTAAAACAGTCAGAAAAAGCTTTAGGTATTGATTTTTATAGCGTTTTCTTTTTGCGAGCTTTCTTCCAGTTGTAAAGCTCGCGAGCCGAGTTTTGAGCGAGCTTGCTGCAGATGCGTACAAACAAGTTGAACGAGCTGGCCTAAACAGAACTCACAATCGAGCCGAGCCGAGCCGAGCCGCGATTTTTAGGCTCGTGGACATCTCAATATCTACTGTTAATGTACTGTATCTCATGCACCCTGAAAAGAAGTATCTTAACTGAAAGAATTCTTGTCCGCTCTTGACCGGATAGCTGAATTTTTGGCACTTATTCATTCATACTGGTGTACTTGGCTGAATCGATTCTGAAGATATACAGGGTGGGCCATTTATCTATTCCCGGTTTCATGTAACCATAACTTTTTTCCAGTCAGATCGATTTTATTAAAATTTTGCATACAAATGTCTTAACACTTCAAATTTTTACAGTTAAAATTTAATATTAATCCTTCACTCTGGTCGCTAGTTATGCGTCTCCACGTGCGGAATTTTCTTTGAACCGCTACCACGCACTGCATCCAATCAAACCACACCACGCATTTAGCACGCTCCTTTATGGTAAAAGACATTCTATAATTAAAAAATTAAACGGATTATAAAGGGTTCCTAAAGCATCGATACAAAAATTGTCATCAGAAGGCCGAAAGAAACAAATCGCCACCCTCGTTCTCTACTACGAGTATAATTCACAGTGCAATAACGAACTTTTGAAAAGTTTACTGTTATTCAGGCATTTCGTGTCAAACGCGCTAAAATTTTAACAGCAAAAACTTGGAAGTATCAGGGTGTATCTATACAAAATTTCAGCAAAATCGGTCTGTGTAGGAAAAAGTTATGTCCTAATGAAACCGGGAATAGATAAATGGCCCACCCTGTACATAGTTTTTGTGTTAATTTTAACATCATAGTATAGCAATACAATGACTAGGTGTGTGAACACCAAAAAGAGACCATAGAATCAGGCTTTTTTCCCAGAGCACAAAACCCCGATTTTTGACAATGCCACTTTTTCATCTGCCGCCGAAAGTAAAGATTTGCCAGATTAGACTCACTTATGCCAGAAGTCAGATCGTTTCAGGGATTAAACTACGTCAGGGATTAAGATTGGTTAAACTGCAAAATTTTATCTGCTGTAATAGGATTCTTGAGCTATGTATTATTAATATTTGACGATGACTGCGAACTGTCCGGCAGCCTCCTTTAACAACAACAACCCTCCCCCATTGCTGTCGGTGTGTGCAAGACAGCGCCGATTTGGTTCCCATTTATCTATTTGCCGTTGTTGACTTTCGAAGGCCTGGGTTCGGCTTTGTGTCGCCTATTTCCCATCGCCTCAACAGGTTTTGCACCCAGAAACAACCGGGAGATGCCGGGGTCGCCGTGACTCAAGGCAGGGCAGGGATTAACCACTGAACCAACAACGCGACATAAGGGATGTAGATGCACATAGGGATAAAAATGGTTACTTTTTCAGTTTTGTTTTAGGACACTTGTCTCGTACTGAATTTAGCAGCATGGATGATTTGGGAAACAGAAAAATCGACCCTGACAGAGCACTGGAAAAATTAGGTACGGTATTGTTTTACAGAATATTAGTACAGAATAAAGTAATGACAGTGATACGAAAAATTCTTGGTGACACGTACCGGAGAGTGCTGCATAGGGTAGCACTCCAGATAGTGACCCGTTGTACACTAATTGGCACTTAGTGCCGGATTGTGTACCCAGGGTACATACACTATTTGGAGACCGTTTTTATGTCATGGGTGTTCAGAATTTCCTACATTAAGTAACTTTAAAGCAGTTATACGTATATTTTTGCGGGTTTAATCTTATTTGCTGTTATAAACTCACGGGAATGAAACATTTGGCCAAACCACAGTCACTGACATGGCAGACGCAGTAATCTGGATTGCAGAATTCTATTCTTGCTCAGAAATAGCGAAAGAAAGTGGTTTAATGTGTTTTGGCTAAGTGTCAGTTGGTGTGCCGTATACACTAACTAACTGGATCTCATTTTTGTTTCGGAAAATGCTAAGTACTGGTTAGTGTGCCCGGGTACCCAATGCAGCACTCTCCGGTAGTAAATAAGCACAGTAAAAATTACATCATTTTAGGAGTCTGGGGTCGATACCAATTATTTGTTTTCTCTCTTGCCAATGCTTCGTGGTTCTTCGCAGCTTTTCAAATGATGTGCATGGCGTTTTTAGCCAACAAACCCGCCTTTGATTGCCGCTCTGTATTTGTTTGATGGACTTGGTTTGGTAGACTGAAAACAACCGAGATTTTCAGCCATTACAGCAAAATGAGCAGAACACTAGCATTGCTCTATGGCAATCGCGTTGTCAACTGGCAGACACAGTGACGGGAGAATTGATTGCGTGTGGTCTCAACGGAACTTATCTACATTTCGATCGGTCAAGCGGTCACTCGGTTGCAGCCGAAGTAAGAGTAAAGACAAAGGGGCTGAATAGCTGTTGCACGTACTGTATATTTTCAGTTCAAACTGGTGTGTGAAAGAACATTTCTGAAGGAATTCGTCAGTTCTTTGTTCATGTTCGGTATAATGATCGGGGCGCTAGTTATTCCTCAGATGGCTGATCGCTTTGGTCGTCGCACTTGCTTGTTGCCTTCGTGTTGGCTAATGTTTCTGTCAGCTTGTTTGACCGCAGTTGCGCCTACCTTCCCTATCTTCGCTGTTTCTCGCTTCGTCACTGGATTTTGCTATGGAGTAAAAAGAGAGCTGCATAGTTGGGAAGGTGCAGGCAAGAAAAGGTGCATTGCAGGCAACAATATGTGTGGGCGTGATATTGGCTTGCGAATCAGTGGCGCCCGGGCTACGTGCCTATGTCACTGTGTTCATGGGACTGTTCTGGACAACAGGCTACTGTCTGCTGGGTCTGGTTGCCTACCTCTTCCGCAACTGGCGAGAGTTCATGTTCGTCTGCTCACTGCCACTGCTCCTGTCTGTCTCATACTACTGGTAGGGCCCGACCGGATACAAATTTCTACCGGATCCGGATCCGGATCCGGATATGCCCATATCCGGCCGGATCCGGATCCGGATATGCCGGATATCATTGATCAACTTAAAATTTTTTAGAATGCAATAAAACCACATATATACATTTCTTTGCTCTTTAACAGTTGATTCAAAACAACATCTAATAGTTGTAGTTGAAACAACGCAAGTTATACTTGTTAAACAACAACATTTCTACATTTTCGGGCTTCAGAGAGGAGCGATCGCCTTCCCAAATCGAGCCAGCAGTCTTAAATGTTCGCTCGCTAGCTACCGTGTGACAAGATTTAAGAATCAGTCTCTGGACCAATCGAGTCTTAGTATTCAGACCCAAAATTGAAACTTTGGCCTTGAGAGCTGTAAGTTGATACACTAATACATATCGATAGGATTTCCTGATTTGACGCTCCAGTCCCGAGATACAGCCGTCTGAAAATCGGCTCGCTTAACTATGGGACAAAAATTTCGAACTTGAATTTCTTTCCTGCTAAAAACAGTTGGGACCTACTAGAATTTGGTGATTTTACGTAACTTTTATAGTACTTTAAGAATTTTTGGTCGCTTTTCGATTTTGACGAAAAAAATTTTTCCACCCCTTCCCCACCCCCTAGCTCATCTGGAACCCCCCTATGTGTGTTTTTTATTTCAGATTATTGTAGCGCCATTTGTTAGCTACAGATTGGTACCAAGCACGGTAGAAGTTTGGTACTTTAGTTGGCTTTGCTCTTGCCACGACCATTAGAGCAAAGCACTTGCCAACTGTGCATGAAGCCTGTGCTTCATCGGGACCATACACATTAAAATAAACACAAAAAACGAAACTTTTAACGTGTAACTTTCAGTTGTGTACAATTCCCCCACTATTTACACTACGGTACTGCAATATTTATGTTCAAATACGTAAAAAATCACGTTTTCTCATCTGTGACTGATATCCGGCATATCCGGCAGGTAATATCCGGATCCGGTACCGGATCCGGATATGGCCATATCCGGCCGGATCCGGATCCGGATCCGGATATCCGGTCGGGCCCTAACTACTGGTGCGCATTGCCAGGGAAGCCGTTCTACTGACAGCATGATTTAGGTTGTTACCGGAAAGCTTGCATTGGTCCGTGGCTAACAATAGACGGCAGCAAGCAGTTAGATGGTTGGAGAGGGCTGCCAAGGTCAACCGAGTGTCGTTACAACCTTCCGATTGTCTGCAGCCCCTACAGCCAGTCGTAACCTCACCACCTAAACGGAATCTTCTCCATTTACTTTCCAATCGCGTGTTGCTCATTCAGACCTTAATTAGCGGCTATTTGTGGTATGATTTGATTGAGACCGAGAAAGAATAGTCCAGCTTCTGCTTTAGGATGTGCAATACGTTCATCTACTATGGACTGTCCTTGTTCAGCACCAGTCTGGCTGGAGATCAGTTTATAAATTTTGTTCTTTCTGGTGTGGTAGAAGCACCTGCATATTTCTCGGCTGCTCCATTGATGAATAAGTATTATTATTCTCATCTCTCTAAATTGCGCTCTTATCTCTTAGCCGCAGAAAATTTTTGCGTGTCTGGCCATAGGGACATGCAATGCGTGCCTAAAAAATGGTAATCACGCAGTGGATGTTTTTGTATCCACTGCAATTTTAAAAAAGCGTAATATGTTGTGACTGGCCAATCACGCGTTGCATGCAGCACTGTGCATTTCTGACAAAAAGCGTGATTGTCATGTGACTGGTCAATCACATTTTTGCGCTTTTATTTTTCCAATCACATTTATGGCTAACAAACAGCCGCACGTAAAGCGTGATTCTATGTGGGGCACTGCTCCACATGGAGTAGCTTCTGCTGATAAGGGTTATAAGAATGAAGCAGTATAGATTTTAAAATGTCCATGGATTATTCGGCTTTCTCTCAAACCGTCAGTTCAGTCGTTTGGTTAGTCCGGTGACATTTTGCCAGTCTAAATTGCGCTGATGGTAGCGATACAGGAAGTGCCAGTGACATGAGTGAAGGTCAAAAATCGATGGCACATTTTTACCGATATTATATGTTGAAACGAGGAGAGAGAGAGCTCTCGCCTCGTTTCAATGTATACTTTTAGAATGTCAATTATAGATTTGGCAGAAGAATCTCCATCGCATTCTTTCACGCAATGGCTGGACTGTCTTTGTTAATCCTAATGTTTATACCATCTGCCACAGGCAAGCTACTCAATTTTTGCCAACTTAGCATGGCGTCATAATTTTGAAAAATATAGAAAGTGGTGTGAGCTTGGTCCCCTTGATCACGGGCTTATGGCTACTGGGAAAGTTCGCAATCACTTTTTTTTTTTTTTTTTTTTTTTTTTTTTTTTTTTTTTTTTTTTTTTTTTTACCTTTGCCAGCATTTTCGTTTACGGCGCAGAAATCTTTCCCACGACTGTTCGCAGCGCTGGTCTCGGACTCTGCAACGTGGGTGCGCGCCTAGGTGGCATTGTTGCTCCGAACGCACGGTCCATGGTACAGTGCCTATCGCTCTCAACTAAACTGCTCTACACTCAGCTTTGCAGGCTGAACTAAGCGTGTACCTGCCACCCACCTTATTTGGATGTTCCTCTTTAGTCGCGGCTGCGCTCACTTTGTTCTTGCCAGAAACCATGAACAGGCCTTTGCCAGAGGACATAGATCGTCTGCCAACAGATACAGCATTCAGTCCGAGCAGAAAACCATATCTGTGTGATGCTGAATCTGCAGATCAAACAATGATACCCCTTGCTGAAAGTTGAGTTGTGTCCTACAGTATCAAACAAATTTTAACCTCCGTTTTGGTCGAAAAAACTGACCTTTTATCTTTGACTACCAGGTGATACAGAATATCCGTGCTATGGTAAAATACCTTTTGTACTGTAAACGTATGTTTAGTTCAACAACGAGTTTAATTGTGAGTCTTTGTACAAGCAGCGCAATATATAGACGAGCTTTGCGCTTAGCTAAAGCGAAAGTGAAGAGCAGGGACGGCTTAGCTACCAATTTACAGTAAAAGGCGTGGCCACCGAACACAACCGGCCAATCAGTAGCGAGGATGGCGACCTTCTCAGCGTTGACGGCACCCGGCCGGTCACAGAAAATCGAACCGAACCGCCGACATCCGCGGGAAAGGAACACCTTTCAATAAAAACTGAATAGGCACGCATAAAGAGCTAAGATAAGCCGAGCCACAGCCATGTCTAAACACACTGCGCAAAGAAGCATCGCGAGAAACTTGCAATTTTGATTGATTTATCGTTATACCGAACGAATGCCATTTCTCTCTTTTGCAGTTGAAAATTGATTCTAACTCTTGCATCTGCGTTTAGAGAATTGAGTTTCGGCACATCAGCAGGCTGGCATTGGATCCGTGAATGTAAGGAGAGAAAGAATACTTTTGCCAACAGAGTGCAGAGTGAGGGCCCTCATTGCATTCTTCTTCCGTCAAAGCGTTTAAAAGTTAATTATCAGTTTCGAATTCACTTGCACACACATACATACTAGAGTCGGGCTTTAGAAAGCGGCTGGATCAGCCCAACCCATCCCTTGATTATGATCCGAGTCTGTGTATTGATTGCTACTGGACAATAACCACAAGCTTTGACCAACTCAGACTTAATAAAATTGAATTTTTTTTGTTTTCGATTTTCTTTATGTGCTTTTTGTAATGGTATGATAAAACGAGAGAATGTATAGTGGCATAGGCCGGATACTTTTGGCACTGCTGGGCCGAAGTTCGGTACTTCGCTATTTGTCTTAGTTTCTAATTTTCGTTTTCATTTTCTTAACAACTTACCCTCGGGTTGTTGGTATGGCTATGAAACTTTTATGTTTTGCTATGATACAGCAAAACCTTTGGTGCCCATGAAAGTACACGCTTAATAAACACATGATTCTTTTCTTACTGTAAATCGAGTGTATAAATTTGTGCACCGCTATACAAACTCTGTGTTTGTCTTTCTTTGTGTAGTGTAAGAGTCAAATTAACATGAGTCAAAGGGCTGCAGGCGAACAAGGTGAAGTTGACGATACTATCGATGACACTAAAACAGATGAAGGCCGAAAGGAAGCAGCTGATGAAACAGACAAATATAAGAAAGAAGAGCCGCAGATACAAGACAATCGTTTGGCGCCAGCAGACATTTCAGAAACCAAGGCAGAAGATCCAGAACCAGTTTGTGCACGTGCAACTGAGGCACAAGAAAGCGGCACACCATCGGAACTTGTCCCAGTTAAGACCAAAGCAGATGGGCCAGTAGCACTAGCAGAACTTAGACCAGCTGAGACCCAAAGATGAGCCTGAACCGATTTGTGGCTGTGGAACTGAGGGAGAAGAACATGCTACACCAAGAGAATTGACACAAATTGAAACAAAGGCAAAGGCTACACCATCCAGAACCTGGGCCAGCTAACACCAAAGCAGATCAGCCAGTGGTACCAGCTGAACCTAGACAAGCTGGATGCAAAAGATGAGCCGGAACCAATTTGTGGCTGTGAAACCGAGGGACACGAGCATGCTACTACACCAACAGAACTGACCAGGTTGGACGAAGGCAGAGGCCACATCATCATTGGAAGATGTGCCAGTTAAGACCAAAGCAGATGACTCCCGCTTGGCACCAGCAGAACTCAGACTAGCTGAGACCAAAGACGAGCCTGGACAATTTGTGGCTGTGGAACGGAGGAGAAGAACATGATGCACCAAGAGAATTGACACAAATTGAAACAAATGCAAAGGCTACACCATCCAGAACCTGTGCCAGTTAACACCAAAGCAGATCAGCCAGTGGCACCAGCTGAACCTAGACTAGCAGATGAAAAAGATGAGCCGGAACCAATTTGTGGCTGTGGAACTGAGGAGAAGAGCATGCTACTACACCAACAGAACTGACCCAGAGAGTTTATGTGGCAAACAGAAGGCCACATCATCATTGGAAAATGTGCCAGTTAAGACGAAAGCAGATGAGATAGTAACAGCAGAACCTAGACTAGCTGAGACCAAAGATGAGCCCTGAACCAATTTGTGGCTGTGGAACTGAGGGAGAAGATCATGATACACTGACACAACTGACACAAGTTGAAACGAAGGCGGAGGCTACACCATCAGGGCCTGTCCCAGATAAGACCGAAAGGAGATGAGCCAGTGACACCAGTCATACCTAGACTAGCTGAGACCAAAGATGAGCCTGAACCAATTTGTGGCTGTGGAACTGAGGAGAAGATCATGATACCCCGACACAACTGACTGAAGAAGTTGAAACGAAGGCAGAGGTTACACCATCAAAACCTGTCCCAGTTAAGACTCTGGCCGCTGCGCACGCAGAAGGAACGGCAGTGGCAAACAGGGGGACCTGAAGACTAGCTGATGCAAAAGATGAGCCTGAACGAATTTGTGGCTGTGGAACTGAGGGAGAAGATCATGATACACCGACACAGCTGACACAAGTTCAAACATAGAGCAGAGACTGCCACCATCAGAACCTGTCCCAGTTCAGAACTCTCGCTTAAGAAGAGCCAGAGGCACCAGCTGAACCTAGACTAGCTGATGCAAAAGATGAGCCTGAACCAATTTGTGGCTGTGGAACTGAGGGAAGATCATGATACACTGACACAACTGACACAAGTTGAAACGAAGGGAGATGCTACGCCATCAGAACCTGTCCCACTTAAGACCGAAGCAGATGAGCCAGTGGCACCAGCACTGAACCTAAATAGCCGATGAAAAAGATGTGCCGGAACCAATTTGTGGCTGTGGAACTGAGGGAGAAAGAGCATGCTACTACACCAACAGAATTGACACAAGTTGTAACGAAGGCAGAGGCCACATTATCATCGGAACATCTGCCAGTTAAGACCGAAGCAGACGGGCCAGTGGCACCAGCCATACCTAGACTAGCTGACACCAAAGATGAGCCTGAACCAATTTGTGGCTGTGGAACTGGGGGAGAAGATCACTGATACACCAACACAACTGACACAAGTTGAAACTTGAGCCCAGAGGCTACACCATCAGAACCTGTCCCAGTTAAGACCGAAGCAGATGGGCCAGTGGCACCAGCCATACCTACACTAGCTGAGACGAAAGATGAGCCTGAACCAATTTGTGGCTGTGGAAGTGAGGCAGAAGATCATGATACACCAACACAACTGACACAAGTTGAAACGAAAGCAGAGGCTACACCATCAGAAGCTGTCCCAGTTAAGACAGAATGATGACCAGTGGCACCAAAGCAGAACCTAAAGACTAGCTGAGACCAAAGATGAGCCTGAACGGAATTTGTGGCTGTGGAACTGAGGGAGAAGATCATGATACACTGACACAACTGACACAAGTTGGAAACGAAGGGAGATGCTACGCCATCAGAACCTGTCCCGCCCAGGCCAGAAGCAGATGAGCCAGTGGCACCAGCAGAACCTAGACTAGCTGAGACCAAAGATGAGCTGAACCAATTTGTGGCTGTGGAACTGAGGGAGAAGAGCATGCTACTACACCAACAGAATTGACACAAGTTGTAACGAAGGCAGAGGCTACACCATCAGAACCTGTCCCAGTTAAGACCGAAGAAGATGAGCCGAGGCAGGCACCAGCCATACCTAGACTAGCTGAGACCAAAGATGAGCCTGAACCGATTTGTGGCTGTGGAACTGAGGGAGAAGATCATGATACACCAACACAACTGACACAAGTTGAAACGAAGGCAGAGGCTACAACATCCAGAACCTGTCCCAGTTAAGACTGGAAGCAGATGAGCCAGTGGCACCAGCAGAACCTAGACTAGCTGAGACCAAAGATGAGCCTGAACCAATTTGTGGCTGTGGAACTGAGGGGAGAAGATCATGATACACTGACACAACTGACACAAGTTGAAACGAAGGCGGAGGCTACACCATCAGAACCTGTCCCAGATAAGACCGAAGGAGATGAGCCAGTGACACCAGTCATACCTAGACTAGCTGAGACCAAAAGATGAGCCTGAACCAATTTGTGGCTGTGGAACTGATGGAGAAGATCATGATACACTGACACAGCCTGACACAAGTTGAAACGAAGGCAGAGGCTACACCATCAGAACCTGTCCCAGTTAAGACTGAAACAGAAGAGCCAGTGGCACCAGCAGAACCTAGACTAGCTGAGACAAAAAGATGAGCCTGAACCAATTTATGGCTGTGGAACTGAGGGAGAAGAGCATGCTACACCAACAGAACTGACACAAGTTGAAACGAAGGAAGAGGAAAAGCCAGAGACAAGAGAGCAGAGTAGTACTGCAATCTACTGCAGTTGAAGCAAAGTGCAGAGGAGTTAGCACCAGTCTGTGGCTGTCAAATTGAAGAAGGCAAGGTTGCGCATGTCTGTGGCCAGCAAGCCGAAGAGATGACAGTAGAATCAGAACCCACAGCAGTTGAGGCAAGTGTGGAGGAGTTAGCTCCAGTCTGTGGTTGTCAAATTGAAGAAGGCAATGTTGCGCATGTATGTGGCCAACAAACAGAAGAGGCGAAAGTGGAAGCAGAACCAACAGCAGTTGAGGCAAGTGTGGAGGAGTTAGCACCAGTCTGTGGCTGTCAAATTGAAGGAGGCAAGGTTGTGCATGTATGTGGCCAACAAACAGAAGAGGGGAAAGTGGAAGCAGAACCAACAGCAGTTGAGGCAAGTGTGGAGGAGTTAGCACCAGTCTGTGGCTGTCAAATTGAAGGAGGCAAGGTTGCGCATGTATGTGGCCAACAAACAGAAGAGATGAAAGTAGAATCAGAACCCACAGCAGTTGAGGCAAGTGTGGAGGAGTTAGCACCAGTCTGTGGCTGTCAAATTGAAGGAGGCAAGGTTGCGCATGTATGTGGCCAACAAACAGAAGAGATGACAGTAGAATCAGAACCCACAGCAGTTGAGGCAAGTGTGGAGGAGTTAGCACCAGTCTGTGGCTGTCAAATTGAAGGAGGCAAGGTAGCGCATGTATGAGGACAACAGACAGAAGAGATGACAGTAGAATCCAGGGCCCACAGCAGTTGAGGCAAGTGTGGAGGAGTTAGCACCAGTCTGTGGCTGTCAAATTGAAGGAGGCAAGGTTTCGCATGTATGTGGCCAACAAACAGAAGAGGCGAAAGTGGAAGCAGAACCCACAGCAGTTGAGGCAAGTGTGGAGGAGTTAGCACCAGTCTGTGGCTGTCAAATTGAAGGAGGCAAGGTTGCGCATGTATGTGGCCAACAAACAGAAGAGGCGAAAGTGGAAGCAGAACCCACAGCAGTTGAGGCAAGTGTGGAGGAGTTAGCACCAGTCTGTGGCTGTCAAATTGAAGGAGGCAAGGTTGCGCATGTATGTGGCCAACAAACAGAAGAGATGAAAGTAGAATCAGAACCCACAACAGTTGAGGCAAGTGTGGGGAGAGTTAGCACCAGTCTGTGGCTGTCAAATTGAAGGAGGCAAGGTTGCGCATGTATGTGGCCAACAAACAGAAGGGCGAAAAGTGGAAGCAAGATTTTAGCAGTTGAGGCAAGTGTGGAGGAGTTAGCACCAGTCTGTGGCTGTCAAATTGAAGGAGGCAAGGTTGTGCATGTATGTGGCCAACAAACAGAAG